>CALNHX010003013.1:0-161319 GCA_940337035.1 Agriotes lineatus
TACAGTTACATTACATACAGCCTCAACTAATTGTAATTTTGCATGCTTTGTAATTGACAATTTTGATAAATTATTATTATTATAGTACCTATTTCACCTATTTAGCGTTTGTAATTTAGTACAATTACTAATTGTAAATATACAGGACATAATTAAATGACTTCTAAGGCAGAATGTAGAATCAAATTATCTCATCCAATGATTATCTTACTTTAATTATGGATTTTTGACTTATTTATAACCTGAATGTAGGTAATTTAAATTTTATAATTAGAAACAAGAGGGACACAATTTCAAATGTTTACACAAACACATACCAGCCCAGAATAATATAATTTGGCCCAGATACTTAAAGCTCTCATATTTGCTGGTATAATATTTGGAGTTAGTTCCAAATTTGGATTTTCTGCTATGGATCCTGTTGTTTTATATGTTCACAATATGTCATAGACTAAAATACGATAATTGCAATTGTTTGAAAATTTTGCGACGGGAACTACCAGAATTAAGCAATCTGACAATAGCTTGACCAAGTACTATTTTTGAAAAAAGAATACAGACGCTACACTCTCAATATGTTATTAAACAACAAACAGCTTGTTTCACTTCAACCAAAACGTGCTACGGTGAACGAAATGATATTTTGATCACGGGCCAAATGAAATGAACCGATTATTTATTTTTAATTTAGTGTTTCTCGAATATTATTTGTAATTTGTTATTGCTAAAGCTGTTTAAAATATTGCTAAAAACTCCTACAATTATGATGTAAGAATATTGCCCAAAAAAATATTCTTTTGTGGGTACAATATAAAGATACCTGAAAAATCTTAACTGGGCCAAATGATGTGATTCTGGCCTCATAAGTAATTCAACAATGCCAATAATTATAAACGAATATAATCGCAGTAATCGATATGCTTATTGGTAGTTCATTGAATTAGAGTTTTGGAATTGCAATTACACTCAATTACTAACAATAATTAATCCAATTATCATATTTACGATGCCCCGATCTAATTAATTTTTTTCTGGATTTAGGTCAGTTCTCATGCATAAATTTACAAGGGCTGGCGACTTACCAAAAATTTCACAACGCCCCTGCGGTCTAAGGGTTGCAGTTCAGAAACGTGACACCGGAGGGAGGTAGGCCCCCCGCTGTGTTCCCACGTAGCATCTAGGATAGTGCTTCATTCAGGAATATTCTTCAGTGCACCTCCGATGATGTACTTGTAATAATCTTGCAAAAAGGATGCTTACAGCAGCTGGTACCTTTTAGCCGAACTCTAACTAGATCAATGGATATAACCCATGTCAATTTGATCTGCATTTGCTATGGCCACTTCCAACCGTAAAAGACCCAGATCTTAAGGCATTTGTGGCAAATGAGCATTCCGTATCACGTCGAGGGTTATTGATAATCTTGCCAGATGATCTCTAACCTCAAGCACATAGTGCACTAAAGCGGTTTCGACTGGGCTCCAACCCAATACATGTACAACGATCCAACAATAAAGCTGTCTACAATCAGCAGCACTACCAACGATAAACCAGTGTTTGGTCGGTAGCTCAGTGGTAAGTATCCTGACTACTGATCTAAGAGTCGCGAGTTCGATTTCCGGTCCCGTTGAAGTTTTCAAAAATAAGAACATGCAGATAAAAGCCTCTACAGAATGCCATCATTCGGAAGTGATGTAAAGCCATGGGTCCCATGTTACTACTATGTGTAGCATGTAAAAGATCCCTTGCTAGGGTTGGAACTCCTTAGCCTCGGCAAAACTCTAAGTAGGACTTTGACCATATGAGCAAAGCAGTCTGTGTCTAAATTACCTGGTACTCTGCATGTCTAGATCTTGTCCATTAACAAACAAACAAACAAACCAGTGTTCAACTCGGCTGTACAATAATTACATACAGCCCCTATTATAAACCTTATTGTTTCGTTCACTCTATTCCACATAATATTAATTACCATAAGTCACACTTCGAAAAACCACAGGAGAGCTCGCACCCCCGCCCGTTTCGGGTTTCTCTACATTTCCATATGGACGTTTTCGGCTAACTCTCCGCTAGGTTAATCGAGATTTAATTTTACCCCCGGCCTAAACTAACTTTGGGCTGGGTTCGATTCGGTGCTAAATTTTGAACGCATCATACTTCAGTGGTTGGTTTAATCAAAAGCCCAAAATATACTAATACAAATAAAATAATAGAATATTTTTAAATAACTCAACTAACACAAAAGTAAATATTACAACACAATTGCAATTACAATGTATTGTAATGATATGAATACAGGGTTATAGAAATCAATTTTAAAATAGGATTAAGGGATTACAATACTTGAAAATTATTGGGATGACTTTGAATATGCATTGGGAATAAGAATAATTAGTATGTAATTAGAAAAGGAAATAGAATTTATAATTGAATAAAATATGGCTAATTGGGAAACATGTGGATTCAAATATAATGTAATATCTAAAGAAGAAATTTGAAGGTAATGACAAATACTTAATCGAAATAGATTATTGCACATAGTAGGTGGAAATCAAAAATAAAGATATAGTGTGTTGGAAAGAGAAAATATGATATCGTCAAGGACTTTGTTTTCATTATTAAGATAAAAAAAAATGAAAAATTTAAAACTGTAATTAATTTGGTGTAATTTAAAAGTATGAAATAAACCCTATTATAAAATGAAAATGTTTAGAAATTAATAAGGGTTGATATTAAGACTAAATTTGCGTGATGAAATAGAAATGGATTTTAATTTAAGAAGATGAGATATAAAATGGAGGACGATAGCAAGTATATGGTGAAAAACTAAACTAAAGGCAGGAGTAATCTACAAAAGAGAATAAATAGAGAAAAATAGTAAGTTAAGTTTATTGAAGAATTACATTTGACATTGTATATCAACTGATTTGGATTGCATCGAGCTGTTAGTACGAAAGGGGAGTTCTGAGGGAGAGACCGTTGGTTCTTGGTGCTGGTCAGTGGAGTAATTTGGAGGAGTGTTTTTGGATGCGGTGTTGGAGTTGAGTGACTGCAACTAGGGTCTGTTTTGGGTCCATGCTGTAAGGGAGCTTCTGTCACTGATTCTAGGCAGTTTTGACATATTGGGTGTCATTGGAAGCTTTCGCTGTGTTTGTTGACTGGAGCAGTTGTGGTCGTTGGCGGAGTAGAGCAAGTTGGTTACCATCAGGGACATTGATAAGTTCGAGTGAAAGATGAGTGATTTTAGGTATTAGGTAAGCACTGAAAGCAAATAAAGACCAAAAAGGTGAATTCATTATTAAGGAATTACTTACTATTTGATATTGTTATGTGGCGAATGTAACGATCTGGTATTTGTCATTGAATTTTAAAATTTGATGACATATCATTTGACAGAAGTTATTTTTGACTTGTAATAAAATTAAAATCAGAACATCAAATTTCAGAATAAGCAATCTAGATAAAAGGAATCCACCCCTGATTTTCAGGAGCTAGCAAAATGAATAACTATTAATATTCAAATAATATAAGCAGGGCAATTTAAATTGATAAAAATATAAACATATACTAATAGGTAACACAAAGTAAGAGCCCGAATCAGTTCAATATTTATACTGTACAGTTGTAAGTGGTACGTATAATAGGAAAATTCATGTTTAGTAACATTTTTCGTTCTTCGACAGTGAATTATAATTACACAAAAATGTATAATTACAATTACATTTTTCTAATTGAAGCTGTAATTAAGCAGAATGTAATTAATTACGTTAGCAGGTAATTTTTAATTACACTACACCTGTGTCCATCCCTGCCTCCTCTTAATTAGCGAAATTTCCGCCCGGGGCAGCACTCGCGCGAGCTAGCGTTGCGTTAAGGAATCGGCTCAGGAAAGAGAGAGGACATCGGTTGCATAAGGACTATTAAAAATAATTAGTCCTTTCTTATACGAACGCGTGCTCGTATTTCTGATATAAATAACCTAATCGGGGAGGCGGTGAAAGTGTATTCAACACCGCTTTATCCATATCACTGCCCGATTTGCTCTAGCCTTAATCTAATATGCAAAGCCTCACGTAATTTACGGACTGGCTTTCGCGACTAATAGAAACATCGCGCCTAATTGATCACCGAAATTAATTTTTGGATTCTGAATGCGGGATGAGCCTCGTTACGAAATTTATCGGCAAAATTCCCGCAGACTTGTAACCCGAACAGTTACAAATTGCAAACCGCAATTAAGTCCACAATAATTCAAAACTCGTTAATTCGGAGAAGCGATGACAAGGTCCGGAGAATGTCGAGCTGCCAAACGCATGTACTGTCAACTCACGGCAAATGAATGAGGAAGTGCCCGAGCTAGAAAAACTAGAGCATGTCGTTTCATTGAGAATGTAATTTTTGACGGTTCCTTTCTTATTTATAGCCCATACGCCCGATTTGGACGACTTCTCGCGGTTAATTCGACGTTTACCGGCCAATTAATTGGAGAAATTCAAGCAGGTAAACCGCTTTCGTAGGCCTGCCAAAATAGGGTTAAAGGCTGCAAGTTGAAATGCCAGAATTTTGGGTTTTGCGCGAAACAATAAATTTCACACGAGCGCGACCTTTCCAATTCGAAATTTTGTTCTCAGACTTTTTATCCAAAGCCTTTCGCAATGATGCTTTGATTCATATAGCTTCGAATGTCCGATTTAGCATTCTGCTCGAGCACTGAAGTATAATAGCTCGAAATACATCTGAACAACGTTTACGATTTGATCTAATTTATTACATAACAAAACTTTCATGAATTGTGCGCTAATCCGCGTCACGCCTGTTAAAACAATTAAGCATTAACTTAATTGCGTTAATTTAATTAAGCATTCGAACGGGTTCGGAACTGCAGAAACTTAAATGCTCTAATTACTTGTTATGCGAGTTTTTAAATGTTCCATAAAACTCTATTATTTTGTACGACGTAATCCAATAATGTTTCTAAAGTTTAATGCACGACTTAATTGCGCTAATTGGAATATATTTATTCGAATCACTGCTTTGTTGGGAGTAATCACTGTAGTAATTAATAATTAAATTCTTTCCAGCTTTTATTTGAGGTAAGTTTTTTCAATCTGCACGGCTTCAGGTGATTTATAATTTTTTGTTCATCAAACTTGTTAAATTACAGGTTTATATATCTAAAGTACAACAATTTTTAATGGAAACATATTACATATTTTCATTAAATTTTATAACTATTTACAATTAGTTTTCACAATCGACCGTCTTGTAATTATTACCACTAGTGCTAACTACGCCACATAGATCACAACTAAAATGTATGGGTCCCCAATATATTACACTTGTACTAAGCAACAGTATTATTATTTCGACTGCACTAAAGCCAGTCTCAAGGTAATTTAATTTACAAACATAGTTACTAATGCTTTAATTAATTAGTTATGCAAGAAAATCCTACCCCAGCCTAATTTTTGGAAATGAATAAATTAATGCGCCTGTAAATGCTCTTATTATTCTGGACAGTGTTATAAGTAGTTGATGATTGCATTAAATTCCATCGACTAGAGTAGAATTTAGCTGCTTATCTTCCTTTAGCAATGCACAAGCAACTCTACAATTTAATATTAAATTGCATTTAATTTAACTTTAACCTAATTTAATTTGTAGACATAATTTACTCTACATCTGAGTCATGCTTTGCTTTTCCGTAATTATACGTAAAGCTTTAGCTATATTGAAATGAATAAAAATTCCACCCCAAGTTCAATTTTTCGGAATTAAAGCATTTTGTAAATAATTAAACCTGATTTAATTAATTAAGGCTTCTATTTCGTTGAACAAATAGTTCTTTTTATTATAGTTTAATAATAAAAGTAATTTTATTTATGCTTGATTCATGTGTTCTGGTTCTCGATTTATCCATTACTACTAACTCAATAGCTTCAATTAGCATAAAATGCGACACAGTTCTACCCCAAGCTTAATGTTTGGGAATTAAAGCATTTTATTTGGGTATTAAACCTGTGTACGTTCCTATTTACTTTAAAGTTCTTTTAATTAGTTTTCATGTATGAAATAAGATCAATTAGCTTAAGATGGAAATATTTAATTGCTTATCTTAATTTAGCAATGCAGAACTGGCTTTTTATGCCCACTGTAATAATTAAATTACATTTTATTTAACCTTAACGCAACTTAATTTATAAACATAGCATATTCTATGCATGATTCATGTCTTGCCTGTTTTCTATTTATATGTTACTAATTGGTACAACTTTAATTAATTTGAAATGCAACAAAATTTTATCTCAAGCTTAATTTTTGGGAATTAAAGCATTTTTGACCAAGCGAAGCGAGAGCTTTCGAAACGACTGGGCGGAAATTCATTTCCGGGTATGTAGCTATTTATTTATGTTTCACACAGCGGTGAAACTTACGGATGGATTTTCATGAAAATGTACAGAGATGTATTATAGCGCTTTGGAACGATGGCAACAGGCTTTAGTTTTACTGCGTTGCAGCATTTGTTGTCAGAAGGTCCAAATATATACCCCAAAAAATGTCGTTGAACGGTAAAGAAATCCAAAAAAATGGCCCTAGCGGTTTTAATCATTTTCACAGACATTTCCCTCTTACTCCACATTGTCACTATCCACACAAACATTCCAGGGAGGGGGGGGATACATATTTCATACAGACGACTTTCCATAAAAATTTACGGAGGTGTTCTAGGAAGCTTTAGAACGATGGTACCAGACTTTGATTTTACTGCGATGCACCGTTCGTTGTGAGGAGGCTCAAATATCAGTTAAAACATCGAAAAAATTACTCTTGGCGATGTTACGTGATATCCCTCGATCAGTAACTACTCAAAATTTTTATGGAGATATTTTATAAAGCTTTAGAGCGATGGTACCAAATTTTAGTTATGCTGCAATGCACCGTTCTATAAGAGGAGTCCAAATGCCCCAAAAAATGTCGAAAAAACGACTAACGATTTTCATCATCTTTACAGACTATATTTCCCTCTTACTTCATAAACAATATCCCATAGTCAGTATCTACCCAAAACCAGGAAAAGGATAGTTATACACACAAATTTTCATAAAAAAAGATACAAAGATGTTCTATGAAACTTTGGAACCGTCCACTGTGGGGAAGCTCAAATAAATCCCAAGAAGGTGGAAAGAAATACAAAGTTCTTTTTTTCAAAAATGTCTCTAAAGATTTGTATCATTTTCACAGATTAGTTTCCTCTTACTCATGTCATAAGTGTTTCCTCAGTGTTAATGTCTACCAAAAAAATTCCAGGGAAGGAAGTAAAAATTTTACTTCAGTTCTAAGCCTATGAAGCATGAACACTGGAGTTGCGCGAGGTCTTTTTATGCTTTCTAAAATTTTAATAATTAGCTAAATGTAATTTATAGGCATAAGTTATTATAAGCTTGATTCATGTTTTACGTATTCTTTAGTTATCCGCAATTAATTCGTAAAGCTTATTAAATGCACCCCCTCCCAAGTTTTCTTTTTTTCGAAATTAAAGCATTTTATTAAGTAACTAAACCTGATTTAATTAACTAGGCTTCTGTAAGTACAAGGTCTTTATTTCTTTGATCCGCAAGTGCTTGTATTAAATTGGATCAAGTGGTATAGGGCGGAACTTTGCAGCTGCTTATCATAATTTAGGAATGCACAAATATATTTATTTCATTTGTTGGCCCTCGAGAGCGGGCGTAAAATGGCTTTTATGGCCCTATGGCCCTATGGCCTATAAAGTTGCTAAGCGATTTAACAAGCACCAACTAATTGCTAGTATAGCAACACCAACAATCTGCATAGAAACCATAGCACACCAAAAATTCACAGCGCCAGCACAACCATGACGCAGTAGTTTGTAGTCAAAATAGTGAATCCTTAAATTTTGTCCATTTTGAGAATCAAAATGAAATAAAACGCTGTATGTACCATGTGCCCAATCACGATTATAGCTCTCGGGAAATGTAAAGCTCTCCGCTTCGCGTCGCCCTTTAAACATTTCCTCGTGCCCTTAATACATAAATAACTATTATGCTCTCTATAATTTAATAATTAAATTACATTTAATTTACCCTTAATTTACTTAACTTTATAAACAAAGTTTATTCCAAGCTTAATTTGCGGTTTAATTGTTTTTGACCTATACGTAACTAATTGGGATGGCGTTAATTGGTTTGGAATTCGTGAAAATCCCACCTCGAACTTAATTTCTGGAGCATTTTATAAAGTAAATAAGTCTGAGTTAACTAATTAAGGCTCCTATATATGCTCTTTAATCCTGTGATCAGCTTCTGCTTGTATTGAATTGGATCAATTACTTTAGAGTGGAAGTGTTCCACTGCTTATTGTAATTTAGGAATGGACAAATAAAATCGAATTCACTAATTACATTACATTTAATTTAAGTTCAACTTAATTTAACTTATAAACATAGTTTACTCTAAGCTTGATTCACGTTTTAATTCTTTTAAGTTTACCCGTAACTACTTCGTACACATCTAATTAATTTGTTTTTTTTAATTCACCTCAAGCTCAATTCTTGGAGATTAAAGATTTAGTTAATTAAATCTTGTGTATACTCTTTAGTTCCTTCAATTTCTTTTAATTAGTTAGTGCTTATATCAAATTGAATCAATTTTACCCATTTTAATTTAGAAACATAATTTATTATAAGCTCGATCCATGTTTTGCTTATTCTCGATGTATTCCTTACTAATTCGTACAGCTTTAATTCATTCGAAATGCAACAAAATTCTACTTCAAACATAAATTATTTTGTTAGATAATTAAACTTGCTTTAATTAATTAGAGTTTCTGTACATGTTCTTCTTTGCTTTGACCATCTTCTAATTAACTGGTTCCTGTATTAAATAAAATTAATTAGGGTAATATTCAGCTGCTTAACTTAGTTTAGCAAAGCAGAAAGAGCTTTCTATATTTACTATAATTACATAATTCAGTTTAATTTTCTAAGCCTGATTCATGTTTTGCTTGTTTTTGATTTATAGGTTACAAATTCATACAGCTTTGACTAATTTGAAATACAACAATGTTCTACCTTAAGCATAATTTTTAGAAATTAAAGCATTTCCTTCAACGCCTTTCATTTATTAGTTCTAACTTTTCATGTTCTCTATAGTTGAATCACTTAATTTGATTTATTGACTCGCAACGCAATTTTATTTAGAATCGTAATTTATTCTAAGCTGATTCTTGTATTTCGCTGGTTCTTGATGTGTACATTACTAATTAGTACAGGTTTAATTGATTTGAAATGCAAAAAAATCTACTTCAAGGTTCATTTTTGTAAGTTAAACCATTTTGTTAGGTAATTAGACTTTTTCTAATTAATTAGGGCTTTTGTATATGTTCTTTCATTTAACGTCTTCTCATTAGTTAGCCTTGTATTAAATTGAATTAATTTGTTTATGGTGGCAATGTTCAGCTGATTATCTTGGTTTAGCAGAGCATAAAGAGCTTTCTAGGTTCTCTATAATTTCATAATTTAATTTGCTTTAATTTAATACCAACGCAGTCGACATAATCTATGCTAAGCTTTATTCATGTTTTGCTTGTCCTCAATGTAGATGTTACTAATTCGTACAGCTGAGATTAATTTGAAATGCAATAAAATCTTACCTCAATCATAATTTTTGGAAATTAAAGCATTTTATTGGGTAATTAAGGCTGCTTTAATTAATAAAAGCTTTTGTGGATGTTCGTTTTTCCTTTAACCATCTTTTTCTAATTAGTGTAGAGTGGCAATGTTCAGTTGCTTATCTTAGTTTAGCTTTCTATGTCCTATAGTTTCATAATTTGATGATATGATTTAATCTCAAGCTTGATTCATGTTTTCTTGTTCTTGATTTATATTTTACTAATTCATACAGCGTTGATTATTTTAAAATGCAACAGCATCACACGCCAAGCTTTATGTTGGCGAAGTAAATGAACTTTATTCAATTAATTAAGGTTTCTGTACGCGTTCTTATTTCTTTATTTCTTTATTTCTTCTTATGGTAATTCAATTTGTAAGCAGCTCATTTTAAGCATGCTTATTTAGGTTTTATTCCTTACTAATTCACACAAATTGTTTTCAATTTCAACAAAATTCAGCTCAAGCTAAACTTTTGTGAATTAAAGCATCTTATTAATTAATTGAACTTACTTTAATTAATTAGGAGTTCTGTATGCGTTATTATTTCTTTTAACGTTCTTTTTACTTCCTTTTACGATTTTTTTCAAACTTTAAATGTTTATTACATTTTTAATGCGTATTGATGTGGTATAGGTGCTTTTCCAGTTGAATATTTTTTTTCTATTTTTTTATTAACTCTTATTTTAAATAGAACACCCGGTATATTATCACAATTTTGAATTCAGCTTAAAATTCTAGAAAAAATTTGTCCCTTCAACTAACGCTCTATTTTGTACCGTTTTTGTAAAATTTGTAGTTTTTGAAAATTGTTGACATTTGGCTAATTTTAAGATCACTTTAAAAGGAAGTTGTGTGAGTAAAAATTAAACTTGATTTAATTAATTAAGGCTTTTATATACGTTCTCAAGTAACAATTTTAAGACACTTTAAATTTATTTAGGTATTAAAAGTGCTTGAATATGTTCAGTGAAACGATATTGGTTTTAAAGTTACCTTAAGATAAACTAAAAGTTCTTAAAGACCACTTATTCTTATGCAAAGAATTTAATGCACTTTTTAAATTAAAATAAAAAAACTATTTGCTCTTAATGTCCTATTCATCTTATACTCTTGACATTGGCTATTTTAAAACTAATTTGCTATTTTAAAGGATTAAATAGCAAGTTGTTTTTAAAACCATACATTTTGGAACAAATTGTTTTAATCTAGTTTTATGGATTACCCGTGATGTATTCATTAAAACCCGTTAAGAAAACTATTTTGTCGTAAGTCTATATACTCAATAAAATTCCACATTAAATCCAAAAACAGAATTTTTACCATTTAAAGAAAACATTAAGAATATTTTAAAGCTTAAAGATTTTAATTTGGTCAATTGGGTTTAAAAGAAATGCCTTTTGGATTTTTTACGACTTTATTAAAACTAATTCTACCCCCCTCCACATTTGAAAAAAACGCCATCTTCTCAATAAGCTAATTTAGTAAACTAGTGCAGTCCGCGTGTACCTACTTTATACGTGAAAGAAAATTAGAACACAGATTTAAAATGGAAAATGCTTATAGCAACGGAAACACTTCGGGGTACTTACACCTGTTAATATATTGGTAATGGTGCTCAGGTGTGCACATTTGTTATAAATGCGATTAATGTAACAAAATGTAACAGTAATATGCAAAACTTACCTGTTTTTTAATTAAATTGGGCACATAAAAGTGGTAAACAAAACGCTGTTTTAAGTCTTGTAAGATTTAAAATGTTCTATAAATTTGCAATCAGTTTTAATCTAGATCACGCCATGTTTTATACGAAATACAGACTCCGCCATGATAGACATTTTCAATAGCCAAAGAAAAAAATATTATTGATCCTCTTAAATAACTGAGGAACGGTGTGTTCAAACATGCAATTTAATAAAAAATGCATTTAGATGTTTAGATGTAAAATAAAATTTGACGATATTTTTTTAAATAATAGAAAAACTCGTTAAATTGATGGCGCTCAAATTAACGTAGAAGTATTTTATTATATTTTGTCAGAAAAGTGCCATCCGTTGGTACCTTCTTTACCAGAATAGTTTGCATTTGAATATTATTTTATGATCTGCCATTATAGAGACAAAAGTTGTTCGACTTTAGTAAACAAAATGAAACACTTTTAGGATTAATTATAATGATTCTCAAGGTAATTTAGTCTGCCGCAAATATATTTTAAATGCAAAACGTCAGTTAATAAGTTTTGATACATAAATTTAAAGTTGCTTTGAAGAACTCTTTAAGAGTATAAAATTAAAACTAAATGGTTTTAATATAGTTTTAAAATTTAGTCTTGAAGATTCTTTTAGGATGGGCCATTTTTGGCTAGAAGCTGCTTTATGGTGGTCTTGGGGCTGTCTTGAAGATCATTTGGTTTTATTCGACATTTTATTGTATAGTTTTAAAGCAATCTTGAAGATCGCAATAAGAGCATTAGTGTTACTTGGGTTGCTATTTCTGTTAATATTATGTAACGGTTCAAAAGTCATTTGCAACTATTTAGCTAATTATTTACCCTAATCTTGGTTAAAACTACCTTTTGCCATATTTTCCTTCCAGTGTAATTTTTCTTACAGCAATACTGAGCATTCAGATCTTCTGAAAATTACATTTCAATCTAAGTAAACCATATGATAAGAATTACAGGTCTGAGAGCTCCTGGTGTGTAGGCTTCACTTTATGCATATACTGATTATCTGAACCCCTTCCCAAAATTTGATTTTTGGTTATTAGTTTTTGGAAACCATTTTGGCATTCGCCATTTTCGTGCTGTTAAAGTCAGGTGTTTCGAAAATTCACGTCCTGGGGAAGTACCTTTTTTGGATTTATTGGGGCACATCCTACGTAGGAGATTTCTTTTGTTGTGATTATGGATTTCGCGATGTTCTGGAATAGACATCGGGAATGTTATTTGTGGTGATCTCCTAGCCCAAACTTCGTTTGGGAATTTGCTTTAGCAAGCACATGTTCCACTTCGTTGGCGAAGTGCAGCCGTGAAGATCTAAAACGGGTATGTGGTTTTTCTAAGTTCACTCAGTTCGATTCTATGGTTACTTGCCCTTTCAGCTTTTTCTTTTCCCCGCTGGGAACATATCTACAGTATTGCCGTGTGGCTACGTACCTGCAGTACTCCCTTCGCTTGGAAACGTGCCCAGCAGCCCTCTTTCTACTTGGTGGCGAATCGAGCATTGCTCCGCCAGTCGACACCGCTGGCTGTGGATCCCTCGAGCCTGCTTTACATGACGGGATAGCACCAGCAAACCTCCTGCGACAGCTACTCGGTGGTCACCTGCTTCTTGGCCTCCTCATCGCCCTTCGGCCCTTGCTTACGACCACTGCAGCCGGAAAGAAACCCATCGCAAAGGTCTGTCAGTTTATTATTTCCGTTTCGAGCTCCCGAATCTCCAGCCCCTCAATGGAGACAATTGTGTGACGGTGCTGCAATGTGCTCGATAAACTTATGATTGCTTTTAACGTGTATTCTTAATCGGTAAACTCACCTGTGGAACATATTTGATTTTGCCATTGTCACTTAATTATTAATTACGGTAGGTCTTTTAATCGACGTAGAGCGATTTAGGTTATATGTACGGAGATGCCTCCGATTTCGCACCAAATTTTACCAGTGTTGTGCTTGTCTCCGACCTCGGACAAATTTTTGACAGTATTGTAAGTTCGTTGTGAGGTCAAGTGAATGACAGTAGTTTTTTACATTTTTAAATGTCGCCTATTACACCGTTGAATAATGTCACTATCAGCTCCCTGTCGTGCAAGAGAGATTATTGGTAATGCTCGCGTCACGTCCGTTTTAATGCAACTTGCCTTGCAATATTGTGAATTCGCCCTTACGGAACCAAAACAAGATCTTGTAGGCCCGTGATAGCGTCGGTGTAAATTAATTAGTAATTAAATAAAGGCTAAGCCTTGCATACTGGGTGTTCGGTTACATTCAACGTGCAATCTAAATTTTGCTTTTAATCTTAATAGTTGTGTCGAAGCCAAGATGCTTTCGAACTCTTGCTAAGTGCTTATTCAGTAGTGCATTTGGCCAAATTTAACGCCAATCTTGTATTCTATTTTAATACTACTAATTTGTAACATATACATACCGTTTAAAATTATTTATTTAATTTGGGCTTGCTTGTCAACTACGCTTTATGCCCATATTGCCCATATAAATGTAATTGGCAGTATTGTGGTGAGTTTAGCCTTAGGCTTAATTTGGTTTTTGTGATTTGAGCTGTGATATGATCTCCCTATTGAGATTTTGTGTGTGTATTTCAATTGTGTATTGTATTTTTGTTTGCCGTAATTATACTACCTTGACTTATTCTGCGTATATAATTTGTGCCTTTGTCGTTACCTTTTATATTTTCAGGTTTGGTTAGTAGCGCCTTCCGTAGTGTATCTTTTGTTTAGCAAAGTGCTGGGTTACTAGCTACTTGGCGCCCATATATTTTTTTTAGTTAAAGCTTTTGAGTCTTTTGTTTTACCCACGACCAGCTCCGGCTGAGAAGCCGTTGGCCTTTGCTTACTTCTTTTTAGTCGCCGTAACGGTAACAATTAATTTAATTAGTTGATGCTTCTATTAAATTCAATCAAGTAGGGTAGACTGAAATGTGTAACTGCTTATCTTAATTTAATAATGCAGAAACAGCTTCTCATGTTCTCTACTGTTTAATAATTACATTTAGGTTAGTTTATTCTGAGCGCAATTTAACAATTAATTTATTTAATTAGTTGACAAGAGGTAATTATTCATGTCTTCATGCAACTAACATATCGCTGCAATAGTAATAAATTCTACTGTTGTTCTCTTCTAGAGATTCATAATTAATGTATGTATGTATTATCTGTAACCTCATTTACCTTGCGGTGTAGAGGTTGGTGGCTTCGCATATTGTGTGAGGTATGTGTCTTAGTGATGTGTTGACCTTGTTAGTCTATCTCTTAGGTCTGTGGTTTTGAGTAGAGCACAGTTAATTTGGTGCCCAACTGTAAATGGTATCACCGAGCCCAATTCCAATCGCCAAATGGTTGTCTTTGAATAATGTTTTACAATAATTTTACGAGATTAGATTAAATTTTTGTAAGAGTATCGTTTCATCAAATTTAATTTTTTAGAATTTAAAGTGTCGAAATTAACTTGGATTCATTAATTAAAACTACTATGGGGTTTATTTATTAGATTAGTAAACTAAAAGTATTTTCCAAGCTATAGTTAATCAGTGTTTATATTAAAGTGAGTGATTTGGTTAGCAAATTTTCACGTTATCTCATGACAATTTAACAATGTAAAACGCGCTTGTGGTATTAGTATGGACTAAAACTGACCATTTAATTACCAGACAAACTAAGCATAAAGTTTCCTCAAACTAATCTAAGCTTTCCAGTCTGTGGTTTAAACGATGATGTGCAGTAAATTAAAAGCTCGTTCCAGCAGAGTTAAAGTTCATGTAGCTGAAGACGAGGGACTTGTGTGGCAGCGCCAAAGCTCTCCGAAGCAATTTACTAACCTTTAGCCCAGCTTCCGAAACTAATTAAAATCGGTGGAAATTTGAACGAGCTTCATTCAGCTCGATTTGGGGCTGTGTTGCGCCAGTGGACTTGCCATATAGGAAACTTTCGAAACCAGCGATTCAGTTGCATTGATCTTTGTTAGACTTTTCCCATGATCAGAAGTATTAGCATATTCTTTTCCCAAACTTAAAATCAATGCCAAGACCGACAGGCGATTTCGCCTGTTCGGGATATTTAGAGCCGCGATAAACAGGCGTGTTGCAGCCGTCTGACAAATTGCGCAATTCGAATATTTATGGACAAGAATGGAGATGTTGCTCGCTACTTAGAGGCTGTAATTCAAGCACCCGCTCAACTAATATAATGGACGTGATTACACACCTCGGATGCGGACTCTGACAAAGTGGCTTTGTTTGCCATATGGTAGGTAGTAATTTCACACCTGTCTGCGTATTTTCAAACCCCGGCTCATCAGCACTGTTCTTAAACGCTCATTAAGTGCGCACTAAGGCAAAAGGTGGACGCTGGACAACAGAAGAAAGGTTTGGAGGGAAGGTCAGTACCGAACAATCAAAATCTGAATTATGAGCTTTCCCGAACCTGTTCCAAGGTAATCGCTTTCTAGCTATTTTTATTAATGGACCGGCGTTTCTGAAATGCAAACGCTTTGTATGGGTAATTAAACGCCTCCCAAACTGGCGCCCTTCGATTGCAAACATAAGTCAATCGGCGATTTATCTTCGGAAAGCCAAGGATCCGTACCATTTGCTGGAAATTCGATACTTCACGAATTTCTAAGCCGTGGCGTCATAAAATGCGGATTTGATGCCTCGCGTGGCCTTGAACTAGTGAAAATGCGGCCTCAACGCCTATTTTTCTTATCGCAGCCATAAAGCTACAGAGTGATCTCCTCCACGGGCGTTTTTCAGGCCTTAAACTTTTCTTCCCAGATCGTAAAGTATGATGTAATTGGCTCAATATTCAAATAAACAGGCCGACCTCAAGACCGTAAGACCATAAAATCATACTTTATTGGATCCGTTGGGTGTCTGCTAACTAGAATATCGATTGAAATGGGAAAAACTGTTTTGCCAATTGTTAAATTAAAAATAAACGGATTGCATGGGCACTTACTACGGGTGCAGGAATTATAACAGAGAATCCTTGATGTAAAATCCTCGAAATCGGGCGACAATACGAACGTAAATGAACATCTCTTTGAATAAATGGTTCAGAAATGCGATGATCGTAAAACACGGAAGAAAATTTTAATAAAATCAGATACACATCGAAAGCAGGCGAAAAATGAGGCCAGAAAGGGCAGAATGGCATTATCGAGTATGTGCAGAAATCGAAAGCTATGAGAACAAGCACAGTTTATTTAAATCAAAGGAATATTTTCGACACAAAACGTATAGGACGGAAATATAGACAGAATAATGAAAATGGAGTAACAACTTTAAAGGTGGAAAGAATACGTTTCAGAGGCAACTAGACCCGATGAATTGGACTGAGATACTAAGAATGGCATCGAATCCTTGATAGACTTCTTTAATTTAATCTATGAAACTGGAACACAACTGGCACATTTTTTTGGTGCCCCGAGCTAATTTATTTTTCCCTGGATTTTACAACGGCTGGCGAGTTACTAAAAATTCCACAACGCCCCTTCGGTCTAAGGGTGGCAAGTCAGATACATGACACCGGGGAAGAGCTAGGCAATCGGTGGGCCCTCTCATGCAGCATGAGGTCACACGCAATAACTCACGAACACAAAGCCAAATATGCAGGCAACAATAAACACGCATTACAACATTTAGCAGTACATTTTCGTTATCATAATACTTACAGGGGGTTTTGTGGCCCCCCGCTGTGTTCCCACATAGCATCTAGGAAAGTGCCTCGTTCAGGAATGTTCTTCAGTACACCTTCGATGATGTACCTGTAATAATCCTGCAACACGGATGCTTACCGCAGCTGTTACCTATTATCCGAACGCTAACTAGATTAATGGGTCCAACCCATGTCAATGTGATCCGCATTTGGGGTGGCCGCGTTCAACCGCAAAAGGCACAGATGACAAGGCATTTGTGGGAAAAGGGCATCCCGGACTATTCAGGTGCGCAGTCTGAATCACTGATAATTGGTTATCAGGTCAAGTGTTATTGATAATCACGCCGGATAATATTTAACCTCAAGCACATAGTGCACTGAAGAGATTTCAACTGGGTTCCAACCCAACAATAAACAAATGTACAACAACCCAACAATAAATCTGTCTAGAATCAGCAGCAATACCAATAATAAAACAGTGTTCAACTGGGCTGCTCAGTAAAACTTATTATAACCTACATTTCAAAGCTACTCAAGCAGTAATATCTACTACAGACCTTATTATTTCACTCATTTCTTATAATCCACATAATTACCATAAGCAATACTGCCAAAGCACATAAGAGCTCTCGCATTGTGGCTTTAAAAATAGTCTAGGGCAAGCATTGCTTAGTGTTCAAGAATTGATTCTAACATGTCGTGATGTTAGCTGAAACAGTGTAGCATATATTACACTGGTATTTAGCCCTCAAATCAGCTCTGATTGCAGTACAAGCAAATAACAAATCAAATCACTAAAGCACAGAGTTGTAATAATGCAGGCATCTGAGAAAATTCACATAAATTGCCAAATCATAATAACACTGGTATAAATGGCCAATGACATTGATTGTATTTGAATAGGCACAGAAATATGAAAACTCAAGTTCCGTGTATTGGGTTTAGCAATATAATTTTAAGCATAATATAATAGATTTGGACAAAGTAGAAGCCGAATCTGAATTAATTAGGAACTGGCACAGAAAGTTCGAGTTAGACACAGCTTAAAAAAGGAAGCGTAGAAAGTAAAGTCATTAGGGAATGGATAGGAAATGAACATTTTTAGAATAAAGGTGAGCATAAGAATGACCAAAAAGATAAGGCAAAGAACATAGAAAAGCCAGTCTTGTCATTTATTACATGAAAATACAAGACTTGGGAATTTTAAGAGATTGCAGTGGCAAGAAATTAGATGGAATTCAAATAGCAGGAAATGAGACAATATTGGTGTATTAAAAAAGGATTCAGTGTAGTGATAAACAATGGGCATTTAAGTGTTATAAAATCAAGTGAGTGGCGCATTAAAACGATGAGAAATGAACAATTCAAAAGACAATAATTTTAGTATGTAAGAAATTGTAATTAAATTATCAAATTTGGTAATTTAGTTTATAAGTTGTGTATTTGTACCTGGTTGAACTTCCTGAAATTAAAATTTGTAGACAGTGTTTTGTCAAAAACGACAAGGAGCAATTGTTTTGAATAAATTAGTGAAAGTTGCCTGAATTTTGCTCTAACTTTAAATAAAGATTTTTAATAGAAGGCATAAAGAGATTTAAATAAAAATAGCACCATCGTGATCAGCCAATTGCAGTGTATCAGCACAATTGGAGGCAAGATTTTCCACGCACTTGAGTTATTTTCGTTCCGAGGCGACTTCGGCAAAAAAACGGCTACGAGACCAGCTCCCGCAGAACCAATTTGCAGCATCGTGGGAAGGCCTAGGGTGTCAAGATTTTTTCGGCAGCGCCGCACACCAGGCCCCAACACAGCACAGCAGTCCGAGCAGCCCGGGGGTGCAGAGTTTAGCCAAGAGTACCATAAAGGGGTTGCGAATGCTACGGATGTGAGGTTAGTTTATTATGAAATTTTTATCCGCGCGATTGGCATGAAAATCACATCATACCTTAATTACGACCTGGAGAACAAGAAAATCATAAAAGTTCCTGTGGATGGCGAGGTGTTTTCCCAGGATTTGTAATCTAAATCGTCAGTTGGAGACCCCAGTAAACAAATGCAGTTTTAAGCGTTCTTTTAGAATGGGCCAATGATAGATTTGCCTGAAAAACAATATAACGATAAGACGCTACTTGAAGGCGCAATTATTCAAAATCTTACCGTAAAAATCTGTTCATTTAATTGCTTGATAATTCAGTTTACACGCGAGCTGACGAATAACTTGAACTTGTGCGAGATTTTGACATTTCAGAATAGCGACGGCGCAATACGCTCCTTTTAGATCAATAGTCCACTTTTTCAGTGGCGTACCATTAAAATTTTAACTTACAAATTTAGGAACCTCAGACCCGAGAATTTGAGTTTTTCTTTTCATGTCACTGTTTTCAAATGAGCTAGCGAAGTTATTGTATCAGATGAATGAATTAAATAAAGGGCAAACTACCATAAGAATAATTCTCAATTTGGCGTACCCAGCAAAATAAGTTAATCAGTCAGTTTGATCATAGCAAATGGTAAAACTAAATATTGTGTGGTGACTTATTTTATTTACACTTTTTTAATTACATTAATTATCTTCGTGAGCAGAAGAAATCATTGCAATATATACCGGGTGACAATGAAACTACTACCCACGGCGGCATTTCGAAACGGCTTGAGATAGAAATATGTTATTCGGTATGTCGATAGAGTTGAAAATACTTGTCAAAATTCAATTGTTTCTAAACAACCATAGCAACCTCTGTCCTGGCCTACTCCGTTTTTCTGTAAAATACAAACAAATAGGAATTACGGCATATTTTTAAGCGGCTCTATTTCAAAAACTATTAATTTTAGACATGAGCTATGTTAGACAAAGGTTATTTAAAATTTTTCAGAGAGTCATAAAAAGCGAAAATATATAGGGTGTCCCATTTAAAATAACAAAGTCAAGGTTATTTCCGGTGAAACCGGAAACGACATTCAATTGTTTTTATGTTGCAATTGTTCAAAATTTCAACCCTATCGACTTGCCGAATTGCACATTTCTATCTCAAGCCGTTTCGAAATGCCGCCGTGGGTAGTAGTTTCATTGTCACTAGGTATGCGTGTCTATACTAATTGTCCATTTTAAATATTATTAAATATAAATATGTATGTATGTATGTATCGATAAAATTGAGTTCATGGTCTCAAACACTTTGCAATGCTATGGAATAATGTCTTTCCTATTAAAATAATCCACACTTCTTGCTGTAGGTTTTTCAATTTGAATGTGACTACCATCAACGGAACCTATAAACTTGAATTAATGACTAAATCACTGTTCATAATTAAACAGCACATACCTACCAGTAACTTGTGAGGAGCAAGTTTTGGGGTAATAACTCAATGTTTTTCCTTTTTTGAGTTACCTTTTTGAAGTTGATTAAAACAAATATTAATAATTTTAAAAACAAGAAAATGTAATAAAGCTAATACTGTTCAAGAGAAAAGTAATAAACGATATAACACTAAACATTAATTATAGCATCATTAAAAATTAATTTCATGTTAACATACAGTATAAATTACTTGAAATTGAATTTAGTACGCCATTTTTAATTAACGATATTTTGATAAAACTTATTAATGTGAAAATACAAATTTAAAATAAATATAAATTGCCTCCTATTAAAGTTTATGAGTTTTATTTGTGGATGTTCTAATTAAATTATTCAGTAACCCAACGAGATTAAGAGTCGAACAATAAATTTCGTTACAACTGCATGCTCTAGCTGTGGACAAAGAAAGGTAAGATTTGAATATAACGTGATAAAACTCTGAGATTAAATAAATAATAATAATTAATTTCAACAGCATCAATAACAAAATGTAAACTTTTTACTTCCTTTTACAATAAAGGAAGTATTGGATTCACCCCAAAAATTCGAAATTGAGTTTTCAACAGATCTTCACGTTTTAGAGTCCCCTGATCCCAAAAAACATTTTTTTTTCATTGGTCTGTCTGTCTGTCTGTGTGTCTGTCTGTGAACAGAATATCTCAAAAACTAAAAGAGGTATGACGTTGAAACTTTATATATAAGTTTTGTGTACTATGTAGATAAGACAGCAAGCTTTTGAAGAAAATCGCATAACCGGAAGTAGGTGTTTACTCTTGTAATTTTTCAGTTTTTTTCGATTTTTCAAAAACGGCTCTAACGCTTTTTTTTAAACTTTACATTTTTACTAAATTTTTAATGTGTATTGATGTGAAATAGGTGATTTTCCAGTTGAATACTTCTAAAGTGGGTTTCTTTTGTTTTTTTTTTTCTATTTTTTTTATTAACTCCTATTTTAAATAAAACACCCGGTATATTATTACATTTTTGAATTTACCTTAAGATTCTAGAGAAAATTTGTCTCTTCAACTAACGCTCTATTTTGTACCGTTTTTGTAGAACTTGTAATTTTTGACAAATAGTTAAAAATTATAAATGAAATTTTTGATTAATTATAAGATCACTGTAAAAAGAAGTTGTGTGAGTGTATCACACCAGATTTTTTATAGACCATTACAAATTCTTTTCATTAAATGAGGAAAATCGTACATATGAATTATTCGTGAATAAGATAACCTTGATATCTGGTTTCTATAGCATATCTTATACAAAATTCATTTGTTTCTTTAATAAGAGAATTTACAACTGCCTAATTAGTTGCAACTAAAGTAAGAGTGGTAAGCTTTACTTGCAGTATCACATCTTTTAAAATTTGTTTTGAGTCAGCACTCGATGTGTTACCTTCACAAAAAAGGGAAGGAAATTGGATATTTCCACTTTTTAAAAATCCCTCTTATCATAGAAACTAACGCCTGATCTGCGAATAAAACTTTCCTATGCGGTCCAACATAATCTACAAAGCCCTCGAGCATGTCAGCAAATTTCATAAAAAATGAGGCACAATATTTATCATGCTGTCTCATTCGAGCTACCGATTGTTTTAAGTATTTAAGTGATTAAAAACGTGAGCATTAATACCACACCCATATGGAATTTTGTTTAATATGGCAGTAATAGTGTTTCGAGATCAAGATGAAAAATTTCTGATAGAAGTTTATATCCTTTACCACTTTGTTTCTACAAAGATAAAACAAAGATTTTATCATCTAAAGTAAATCTTCTACCTTTGGGTTTAAGTTTCTGTGAGTTCTGCTGTGACATACAAAATGTCAAAGTGGTTTCGTTAACATCTTTCTTAAGATAAAGAAAGGTTATTAGAACTTTTCTGACGAGCAAAGGTAATTATGGATAAGACAAGTAATAATTAAATAGCCAGTGATACTAAATTCTATATAGTGCGCAAGTATTCAGGTCAAAATCTGCTAAACAGTGCTACGTAGAACGTGAAATCAGAACATTTAATTGTAAACGATTGAGAAGAGTCTTACTTCAAAATGTATTGTTCAAAACAAAGCGCCGGGAGATCTACAGTCTCTGAACTGTAAGACGCTCCACGACTATTTAGCTTAGCAGGTCTGTCATACTCTACGTGGTAGTTTCTTTTTTTCTGCTTTGTCGTGTTTTGTGAAGATGGTTGCTTTTTTGTTCAACTACATAACATTTCCTCCTGTATTTAGTATACCTTATGCACTATGCCGGAATTAAATTATGTGTGTGGCTGCACCATACATCTCATTTTCTATTAGTATACAGGGTGTCCCTAAAATAATGGGACACCGATTAGTCATATATTCCTTACTTCATAATAAATCGATTAAAGGCAATATACCTTAGTACAAAGTCCCTCCAGTAAGAAGTTATAGGGCCTCGAAATTAAATTTTTTATTTTTTTGTTAATTTACACAAATGTAGAGATATCGATTTTAATTTTGGCCTGTTTACTATTTTGTAGTGCACTAATAGGAAAAATTTCATAAACTAGATTTGACTGTAAGGGGTACTTTACCTATCTTTCAAAATTTTCTTTAGCTCTAACTTCGTTATCTGAAACATTTTCTAAAATTTTAGGTTATTGTCTGAAAGAGAATTAAAATGCACAAAAATAATATACTCTTAGTTTATAAGCGTAAGAGCAACAAGTAGCCATGATCACAAAAACAATGGGTAGTAATTGTAATCTAGTAAAAAACAACAAGAAATCAACTAATGACGTTGGTGACATCAGTTTTCTGTCTTTTGTGCTTACGAAAATGCTGTGACATGACGAATCTTGCAGCATTGGAGAATTCGTTATGTAGCGGCATTTTCTTAAACAGTAAAGAACACATTCTTATGCTAGTAATGTCATTAATTGTTTTATCATTGTTTTTTACTAGATGACCATTGTTTTTGTGATCATGGCTACTTGATAATTGCACGTGTTAATGACTACCAAAAACCTTTGATAGGCATTTTAAGGTAAACGGTTGCTTTTAGGTAGAAGAACTTAGAATACATTATTTTTGTATTTTTTAATTCTCTTTCAGGTAGTAATAACCAAACATTTCAAAAAATGTTACAGATAACGAAGTTAGAGTTAAAAAAGTTTGAAAGATAGGTAAAGTGCTTCTTACAGTCAAGTCTAATTTATGAAAAAAAATGTATTAGTACAGTACATAACAGTAAGTATGTATACCAAAATTCAAATCGATATCTCTACGTTTGTGTAAACTACAAAAAAATTAGAAATTAAAAATTGAATTTCAAGGCCCTATAACTTCTTACTGAAGGGACTTTGTAGTAAGGTATATTAAGTTTAATCGATTTATTATAACGTAAGAAATCTATGACTAATCGGTGTTTTATTATTTTAGGGACACCCTGTATATTTTTACTTCCTTTTACAATAAAGAAAGTATTGGATTCACCTCAAAAATTCGAAATTAAGTTTTCAACATATCTTCACGTTTTAGTCTTCTGAACCCATTTCATTGGTCTGTTTGTGTGTGTGCGTGTGTGTGGCTGTGTGTTTGTATGTGTCTGTCTGTGAACAGAATATCTTAAGAACGAAAAGAGGTATAACGTTGAAACGTCATATACTTATAAGTTTTGTGTACTATATAGATGCGACAGCAAGCTTTTGAAGAAAATCGCATAACCGGAAGTAGGTGTTTACTCTTGTGATTTTTAAGTTTTTTTCGATTTGTTCAAAAACGGCTCTAACGATTTTTTTCAAACTTTACATTTTTATTACATTTTTAATGTGTATTGATGTGAGATAGGTGATTTTCCAGTTGAATACTTCTAAAATGGGTTTCTTTTGCTTTTTTTTCTATTTGTATTTGTATTAACTCCTATTTTAAATGAAACCCCCGTTATATTATTATATTTTTGAATTCAGCTTAGAATTCTAGAAAAAATTTGTCTCTTCAACTAACGCTCTATTTTGTACCGTTTTTTGTGGAATTGGTAATTTTTGAAAATTTTTGACAAATGCTTAAAAATTTAAATCAAATGTTTGGCTAATTATAAGATCACTGTAAAAAGAACTTGTGTGGGTGTATCACACCAGATTTTTTATATTATTGTAGCGGTCTTCACACAAACTCTGAAAATTATAATTCCTAAAAAGTACAGATCTTTTTTGTTAGGTAGCCAACTTTGTGTTGACATTTTTGAAACGACTCTACATTTTGTTGTAAATTCCGTGTTGCAATGAGATTCTGTTACTATTTATACTATACTAGCTGACCCGGCAAACGTTGTTCTGCTCAAAAATAATTTGTTTGAAATGTAATTTGTTATCAAATAATAAATATTTTGTCGTAAATGAAACACAATGTTTCTTGTTAATATAAAAGATAATAATACTTTATTGTAATGCTAAATCGTGTACAATATTTTTGTCCCTCCATTTTCGGCATAAACAAATATATCGTTGGGTTTACCGACACGTGAACAGGCTATACATACAGCTGTCCGTGGGAAAAGCATGCATTTTGTAAATCCAAACCGCATATTTGCATAAACTGGCCTTCTGATTTATTTTCGCCTTCATTTTCGACTACCACTGCATCAATTTATTTAAATGGGAATGATTCAGTGATTTATTAGTCTATTAGTAATTTATTATCTATTAATCAATTGACTTAAGCGTCTATTTACATCTGTTGTACGATTCCGTGATATTTTGCTTGATATCTTCATAGTGGCAAGATGTTGGTTTCGTTGTTCGTCACTTTCTTCCGCATCGTTCTTTGAATTTCGGATTCGTGTTTTTTCTCGTGTTTGCGCTCGTTGTTGTGGTGTTATATTTGCTCGGTTTCTTTGTGTATCTTGACTTCGTCGAGTATTTCGACAGATGTTTATAAATCGTCGTGCAGGCATTTTTGTATCATTTCACTGTATTAAAACAATAAAAATAAACTGTATTGTATTGTATGTAGGTTATATTGAAAACACGTGTCCCGCGTACCCAATAGGTGAATACGTATATTGTTTAACACATTAATATGTAAGTTACATTAAATTTTTAATCACTGATTTAATAAAATTACGTATCTTACCTGTTTAAATTGAACACCACTGAATCTAAGAAAAACAACAAAACTTACTTCACAACACTTTGTATGTGCAAAGTGAAATAACTAATAATCAAATGTCAACTGTGTATAAATACAGATAGAGTGATGTGGGACCGCTAAAGCCACGTATCGGAAGTATTTGTACTAAAAATATGTTGTACACATATTCTGAATATGAGCTAAATCAGACCATAAATACACATTTTTCGTAAATATCTCAACTCCAGCGTCACCCACCGGGTCCATTTTCTGTAAAAATATTTCTTTCCACGTAACTAACATAAATCGGTCAAATCGGACCATAAATACAATTTATCGAAATATCTCTATCCCAGCGCCACCTACGGAGCACAAAGACAAGATAAACTTATTGGAGCATCAAACGAGCATATGGTGTGAATATGGCTTCGATATGTCCAGCGGTTTAGACGTGATGACGCCACATACATATGCACCAACGTTTTTTTATGTAATTGTAGATAGTTACAGTCGTGCTCATGATAGTGTTGTACAGCATTTGTGCTCTGTGAATATAAATTAATTAGACAAAGTTAAAGAAGGTGTTGTATATACAAATATTTTGTATTAAGTATACATCCAGGTCTACCTAGTTAATGATACATTGTAATCCTTTGTTGAGTAAAAACACAATCACCAATAAACTTACAACTGTCGCTGTACAACACATTTTTGAACATGACTGTACACATTATATTGTAATGCTTAAAATAATATCATGTAGCGCTAACTTTATAAATTATTTTTCTTGTTTTTTTTAGAATATTTACTGTGCATCGACTAATGGGACATTAGCACCGAGTACAATATTTACACTATCTTATAGTCTGTTAGGAACTATTGTAGTTCGGCTGTTGGTTTTAGGACAAAATGTCACTAATATTATTGACAAAAAGGTATTTATCACTGCACTTTAATATTTAACACATTCGAACAGAAGATGGCTTACGGTAGCAGACATCGCCAGGGCCGTAACTAAGCAAACGTTTAAATAAGGCAAGCCAACATTTTTGCGCCCCTCAGTAAAAAACGATATATGTGACAAAAAATACTAATGATACTGTATGACTTCTACATTTATCCTCGAATATTGGATGTCATGTAATCAAACAAACAGGTAAAAAATCAAAAATAAATCCCAATTTTGTATTCAAAATTTTAAAAATAAACAACAATATTAAAATAACAAAATGCAACACAAATAAAATGAAAACAGCAATACGATTAGAAAACACAATTCTAATTAAAAAAAGTACATACATATTATTATGTAGTCGGAAGAATATTTTACAAATCCCTATATATAAGCATATAGTGTACCTGCGTCTCTGCGTCACCATTTCATCAGCACGGAACACCACTGCGTCATTTATAGTGCAACTATAAGCATACAAATTTACCAGTGAACGGGAGTTCAAATCCCACTGGATGCTATGTTTTTTTAAAGTTCCAAATTCATGTAATGAGCATTACTAAGGGTTTCTGTATTATTAGCAGCATTAAGGTATTTTTTACCTATTTTGTAGATAGTTTTGAAGACTTCGGCCATAATTCGATCTAGCAAAAATAGTTTTTCTGTATTGAAAACGTTGAGAACATTTTCTTTTGCAACTTTTTTATGTACAATTCAATTTTAAAAATGCAAAAATTATTTTAATTAGAATAAGACCTCCAATGTGATGCGCTCAAAAGCTAGTAAAGACATATCAGTATGTTAAATAAAAAAATTAATACAATATAAACAAATAATTACGTATTATTATGAGTAGTAACATATGAACGGAGAATAAGGTTCTGTACTTGCAGCGACACTGTCACACTGTTTGTAATAATCAATATATATAAAACGTAAAGCGTTTTCTGTCTGCACGTAGTTATGAGCCGATATCAGGTCGATTTCGATAATTCTTTTTTTTTATAAAAGTTGTCATCGTGTAGGGTCGCAGAAGTGTCTTAAACTGAACAAATTCTGGCGGGAAAATGATTGTAGTGAAAAATATCATAGTAGTAGAACAGGTCAGCTCTCAAAATCGATCAGTGGTGTTCTGGTGATTGTTGGAATGGACCACTTTACCAGCGATGAGCCCAAAGCAGTGAATGTATATGTAATATGTGCAATCAGTGGATTCGCTCCAACAGTTGTTTAAAATGTAAGTTAGTTTGTCGCACTGCTTGTTTACATTGTTTTAAAAATGGAAACTTTTTATAATTAGAATAAGGCCACCTATGCGGTGGGCTCACAAGCTAATAATTCTAATGTTTTGATTTGATATAGGTGAAAACTATAAAATAAACGCTGTTACAATCTGGTAGATATATAACATTTCCTTTGCAAATTGCACAAGACAATGTAATGTATCGACCAGATTGGGCGCAATTCGCATTATTATAATTAGCATTATTTGTACTAAAATCGTGAATGTTACAAATTAATTTATTGGCAAAATTGCCCACTTGTTTATCTGTTCTTTATTAGTACGAAACAAAATTTTCAATGCCATTTTGGCGCCCCTCGCAGCTTGCGCCTGTAGGCGGGGGCCTACTCGGCCTATACTTAGTTACGGCTCTGGACATCGCACTGGTTCGGTTGCGTTGAGTAAATAGTCGTGAGTCAACTTTGTTTGTCGAATTGTTAACCTGGTTAGGATGATTTGATTCCTTCTTGACTGAGCATTCGTAGCTGAGACGCACTTGCTATCCTTGACTAATCGTCTCTGTTGTCCGTTTTCGTTGTAAGTTTGTTCGTTGGGGTAATATTTTGCTCGGATAAGTTTGTTAATAGTAATTCGCAAATCTGATGTCAAATTCAACCGTGTCATAGAAAAATATAGGGTCTTTAGCGGCTGTATCCGCCCCTTTAATGCCCAAAATACCAATGTGTGATGGTACCCATATAATAATTATGGATTTTCGTTGGTTTGATGTCATGTGTAATGTGTTGTAGATCAGAACAGTAATCTCACAACGTGTATTTATGTTTCTATGGTGAGAATGGCGCTTAACGAGTTACTTATAATTAACCACTCCTTTTCCATTGCTTGTTTTATATATTCGAGAGCTTTGTAGATGGCAAACATTTCCCCTGTGAAGACTGAACTGTTGCTTGATGTTTTAAACGTAAGTTGGCCTTCCGGAGTTATTACAGCTTCTCCACAACCGGATTTACTTTTGGAGACGTCAGTGAATATTTTTCTTGCTTTGGGGAAGTTGTTGATGATCGAATGGAGGTTGCACGTGATAATATTTGGATTGATTTCCGTTTTAGGATATTAGTTTATGTCTAGGATTATTGCGCTCGTAGAAAGGGATTTTAGTTTTAGTGACATTTTGGTGTGATGTATTACGACACCTTGAAATAGTATATTACGCGTTTGTCGATTTTATACACGAGACGAAGCCGAGTGTAGAAAGACATCAAGTGAGTGATTTAGTTTCTCACGAGTGCTGTATAGCGTTTTGTTCAATTCCGCAACTGAACTTTTGAATAAATATTAAAATTTTATAATTTATATAAAAAAAAAGTTGGATTGAAATTAAATGTGTTCGTGTTATATGTTTTGCAGTAGGTACTGAAGTGTATTGTCAGTCTATGTCAAATTCGAGGTTGGTATGTTAGGTTTTGTTTGATATTTGACAGAGACGCAAATCTTAACTTGTAAATGTCGAATTTCACATATTTTTGGACTGGGGAAAATGAGTGGGGAAAAAGCTTTTTTTTATTTTGCGTTTGTAACAGAGCTATTAGAGCACCGAAGGTAGTTCGCTTATAGCCTATTTGGGTGCTATAATGGTGATGTAGTGATGTGGGCGCTGATTGCAGCCAAAGGAATTGCAGAACGCACTCATTGACGGAACGACATTCTGCGGCTGAACGTCAACGCGTGCGGTGCGAGTACGTAACAATAACTATAATTAATGTATGTAACAATAATGTAACTTGAGTGTTAGTTGAAATAAAGAACGTAACATAAGTGATGTTTCATGTTTAACAATTCAAAAGGTGAATCGAGAAGACGCGAGCAAGGCGAGTTTGTTACTGCACCAGAACGAAGCGACAGTCATGGCGGCCGGCATTATTGGTCAAGTATCGGAGTTCAGGGAAGATTCCGACGACTGGATGATATACCAGGAGCGGCTGGAACAATATTTTGCTGCAAACAAAATAATTGGGGAAGAAATTCGGGTAGCCACGCTAGTAAGCACCGTGGGAACGCAAGCCTACAAGTTATTGCTGGACCTGGCTTATCCCAAACTTCCAAAGGACATGAAATTCGAGGAGCTGTGTGCGTTATTAAAACAGCAATACAGTTTCCAAGTTTCCGAATGGCGGGAACGGATCAAGTTCCACAACATGCGGCAAGAGGCAAGCGAATCCATTAGCGAGTGGTATGCAAGAGTTCGAGGAGCTTCAGTAAATTGCAATTTTGGAGACCAGCTGATATCAGTCCTAAAGGAAAAGTTTGTATGCGGCATGAAGGAAGGGAAGGTGATTGATCGCATCTGTAAAGAGTCGGTGCGCAAAAGTTTGATGGAGTTAGTAGCATTGGCCCAGCAGAAGGAAGTGACGCTTCAAAAAAGTGCGGAGGTCAACAGACTTTCTACAGGCGCGCGCATAAATAACGGAAGTCGTTCCGAAAATTTTGGGCAGCACCAACGCCACCAAGGGGCAGGGCGGCAGAAACAACACAATGGTGGGACGCCAGCGCGGAAAGGAGAACCAGACTCATTCAAAGGAGCCCGCGAATGGCAAAGACAACCAACTGGCGGCAAAGTGTAAACATTGTGGGCAAGGTAACCATAATAGTAAGGGCTGCAGGTACGCTAGTTATAAGTGTAATGTATGCAACGTAACAGGGAATTTAGCGGCTATATGTAGAAATAAAACATCATGTAATAATTATGTTAGGGTTGAAGTGGAAAAGGATTTATATTATAGCAGTAATGATGCAAACGAGAATAATCCATTTTCAATCGAGGTAGTGATCAAGGGCCAATCATTTAAAATGGATATCGTTCGGGAGCAGCCTTAAGCTTAATAAGTAACGAAACTTACGAAAAGTATTTTTTAGACTGCAGGTTAAAAATGGATTATACTACCTTGAAGAGCTACACAGGCGAGTGTATAAAACCCGAAGGTTATGTGTATCTGAACGAAGAGTATAAGAATGCATGTAAGCCAGTTAAATGCTATGTAGTTAAAAACGGGCGTACTTCATTGTTAGGTAGAGATTGGATAGAATCATTTAATTTTGAGTTTAAAATGGTAAATCAGATGGAAAAAGTGTTACCGTTACGGCGACTAAAAAGAAGCAAGCATAGGCCAACGGCTTCTCAGCCGGAGCTGGTCGTGGGTAAAATAAAAGACTCATAATTAGCTGAAAAATAAAATATGGACGCCAAGTAGCTAGTAACCCAGCACTTTGCTAAACAAACCCAATTGAGCTAGTAACCCATCACGTTGTCTAGAACAGTAGAGATAAGCATCGAAGCGCTACGTACAAACCTGAAAATGATAAAGTAAGGCAAAGGCACAAATCATATACGGCAGATAGGTCAAGGTAGTATATTACGGCAAACAAAAATACAATTCACAATTAAAATATAAACACACGATATCTCAATATACGGCTACCAAATCTTTCACAATATCTCAATAGGAGACGCATATCACAGTTTAATCAATTCACAGAGGCTTGAGGCTAAACTCACCACAGTACAGCCAGATTACATATACAAGGGCATCAAGCGAAATAGCGGGCGGGCCCAGAATAATAAAATTTCACACAATAGTATAAAGTGCTAATTAACAGTATTAGTCAAATATGACAATTGATATGAAATTTGGCCAAATGCATTTCTAAATAAGCACTAAAGAGAAGCTCGGAGACTCGTGGCTCCGCGTAATGATTAAATTGAAAGGTAAATTTAGTAGTGGGTTGAATTTAACTGAACACCCTGTATGCAAGGTTCCTCTCGTAATTAAATAAAGATTAATTCACATTAGCGTCGCGCGGCGTTCGACAGATTCTGCGGTGTACCACGAAGCGATTTCGCGAACAATGCTATGTACTCTGCATATAACGGCCGAGTGCGAGCAGTAATAATAATTGCTTGCAAAGCTGGGTAAATAGCATAATTCAACGGTGTAAATAATAACACTCAAATTCTGAAAAGGTAAACCGTCGTGCACTTGGCTTCACAAATGTGACATAATACCGTTACAAATTTACATATACAACGCCATAAATTTAGCCCAATTCGGTTACAACGCGATTCCGATAAAACTATTCCGAATTAAAAGCACTTTCGCCTAAATGACCTACTTGGCTATTTACTGGCGGAAGAGCTACCGCTAAAACTGATTCTTGCTGAAGGCAAACTCAATTAAATCGTGCAGGGAGTTCATAGCTTTAAAAAACACACAATATAACAAACGTAAGTCTATCGAGCACTTGCAGCGTTGCCACGCAAACGGCCTAGGGGGCACTTGATTCCCGAGAGTTCGAAACGGAAATATTAAACTGACAGACCTTGGCAGTGGGCTTCTCTTCCGCTGCAGATGTTAAAAACAGGGGGGGCCTAAGGACTACGAGGGGCCAAACCATCACCAGGTAGCTGAGGGGATGCCATAGTCAGCGAAACTCGTCACCAGGCTAGTGGCTACGTGACTACAATGCGACAGCTGCGATTACGTCGGTAGTCTTGCTCCCAACGAGGAGAATTCGACAGGCATGCTACCGTCGAGTAAAAGGTACCGTCGAATAAAAGCCGTTTCAGTTTTCTACGCTGTTCAACGCCAAAGTAAAAAACATGTGCTTTGCTAGAGCGGAATCCCCAACAATATTCGGGCTGGTATTCGCCAAAAATGCAACTCACAAAGCCTAATTCTAACTTCCATGGAGTTCACGACACAAAAAGGCACAATTCCAGATTAGGATGCTAACGAAAAATCCTGGTTTAGGTACGTCATCAAAACGTAAATGTCGAAGCACCTAGCTCTTGCAGCACAGGATGCGGAAGAATGTCAAGATGTTTCCAAACTGATAAAGCCCAAAAATCAAATTTCTGGGAAAGAAAAATGCATGAGTGAAGCCTACACTGCATGGCATTGACCCATAAAATCGACCGAATGGTTTACTTAGTTTGCAATACAGCTATCAAACGATCTGAATGCTCAAAGATAATGCAGGAAAATTATACCTCAAGAAATACATGGTAAAAAGTTAATTTTAACCGAGATTAGGGCAAAATATTAGGCGAATAGCTAAAAATGAATTTGACCCGTAACAACTCTCCCCTCACTTAAAAATAGGTAAATTCCCCGAATTTACCGACGCAGACCTAAGCATGCACAATAATGAAACCTCAAGAACCTTCCAGATGCACAAAAAGAACCAAAGCGGATATCCAGCTCAACCAGGCCAATGTCAACAAATTTAGAAGCGGATACGTAAACCAAAAAAAGTTCGTCACTGTCAGAAGGCGAAAAGAAATAAGGGAAACACACAGGGTCGTATAAGGATTGAAAGTCGAGATAAACGGCTCTCCAAATGAATGTCATGCAGAAAAGGACATCGGAACATCCGTCGCTGCTGGATGACAAAGGCGTGCCGGTGGATGAACCAATCCAGGCCCAAGTCTACACAACACCCACCGAAAGACCGCCTACCAAGAAGAGGAAAATAAAAAATTAGAGTGGTGAAAAAGGGCATGGGATTAGGAAGTTCCAGAAAAGAAAATAGTGGACGACACAGAAGAGGGATGGGAAGGATTGTCCGTTGTCTCGTCAGTCGGTCATCGTAGGGTGGAATTAAGTAGAATAACAGAAAATTTCAAAATTGGAAAAGGCCGAAAAAGTTTGAAGTCTGCACAGGCAATGGGTACCAGGCGCGGGGCCCCGTAGTGCACACCGCGATCATAGGCAACCATCCCCTGAGCCGACAAAAAAAATAACCCTACACCCTACTAGTCTAGGAAAAGTGGGCAGCCCAGGACCGACTGCACACTGAAACACTATCCTCCGTGACCGGATAGCGGAACACCGGAGATGAGACCTCAAAGGTGGCTCACTCCTGAATGAACGACAAGATGGAATGTCTCAGTCTACCTTACAAGTAAGGAATAGACGAAAAAGTAACCGACCGTTCAAGTCCCCAACCATCCTCCCAACGCAATAGAAGCCCAAGCGCGAAACAAAAATAGAAATAGAACGACAAAAGAAAACAAGATGGACAGCGGCGTAGCAAAAGAGTCGGGTCCCAAAAAGCCGACAAAGTCGAACCTCCAGAGGAGCAAAAGAGACCGCCCTCAATCACCAAGCATATCCAAACGTAGGACGAAACTTACTTGAGGAAAATAATCCTCCTAAGCGAGATGGATCCCACCACAAAACCAAACGCAAAACGTGTAGCTGAGGGCAACCAGACAGTAACAGCTACACCACCAAAATCCCAAAAGGGTATCCAAAAAAATATTCCAACAAGCTAAGCTCGACCTACGCCGAAGCAAACGAAGACACAAAGGAAAACCAAAAGCCAGCTTCATCAAATATATACTGCACAAGCCAACTAGGGAGACGACTTGAGAGAAAAATTCGCTAAGGCAAAATTCACAAGCATCCATGCTAACCAAATATTCTGATCATCAATCCAGAAGAAAAAAAATTAAAAGGCACATCAACTGCTACGCAAACCAACAAGGAAGATGGTTTGAGAGATAAAAGTCCGCAAAGCGAGTCTCTCCAAACACATCAACACCATACCAAAATCTTATCATCAATCCAAAGAAGAAAAGAACCAATCAGAAGAAAACTGCGCTAAACCAACAAGGAAGATCGTTTGAGAGATAAAGTCCGCAACGCGTGTCTCTCCAAACGTCTCAACACCAAACCAGAATCTTGTCATCAATCCAAGGAAGAAAAGAAAAAAAGAACCAATCAAAGAGCTGCGCTAAACCAACTAGAACGATGGTTTGAGGGATAAAAGTCCGCAAGGCGAGGCCCTCCAAACACATCAACATCGAATCCATGTCATAATCATTCACAATCCAAAAGAAAAAAAAATAGCCAATCAGATAAACCGCGCTAATCCAACAAGAGGATGATTTATAAAATTCACCAGAGCAAACTTCCTCAAGCACATCACCATCATACCCATAACAATCACTCCAAAAGAAAGAGGCAAAAAAAATAAGCGTCACAACAGAAGCACAAGAGAAAAAAAACTCAAGCATACCAAATCAGCAAAACACACTAAACCTCAAAAGCACGCAACCAATCAAAATCAGAAACATCCTAAGCTTCCACTCATCAGCACAACTCAAAACTCTTGCAACAATCCCATCATACTGCCTAAACTCACACCCTAATCACTTATTCAATCAAACGAAACAAAAAAGAAGAAACAACAAACGAGGGCTTCTAAAGAAAAAAAAAACAAACAGACAAGAAATCACACTACCAAACGGGCATACTACCAAGACAATCATGCGAAATCAAGCTAGGTCAAGCGAAACCAAGCTCCACGTCAGGGGTGCCATTTACTTCTTGTTACCGTTACGGCGACTAAAAAGAAGCAAGCAAAGGCCAACGGCTTCTCAACCGGAGCTGGTCGTGGGTAAAATAAAAGACTCATAAGCTTTAGCTGAAAAATAAAATATGGGCGCCAAGTAGCTAGTAACCCAGCACTTTGCTAAACAAAAGATAAGCTACGGAAGGCGCTACTAACCAAACCTGAAAATATAAAGGGTAACGGCAAAGGCACAAATCATATACGCAGAATAGGTCAAGGTAGTATAATTACGGCAAACAAAAATACAATACACAATTAAAATATAAACACACGATATCTCAATATACGGCTACCAAATCTTATCACAATATCTCAATAGGGAGACCATATCACAGTTTAATCAATATCAACAGAGGCTTGAGGCTAAACTCACCACAGTACAGCCAGATTACATATACAAGGGCATCAAGCGAAATAAGCGGGCGGGCCCACAATTAATAAAATTTCACACAATATGTATAAAGTGCTAATTAACAGTATTAGTAAAAGATTACAAGATTGATATTAAATTTGGCCAAATGCATTACTAAATAAGCACTAAAGAAGAGCTCGGAGACTCGTGGCTCCGGCGTAATGATTAAATTGAAAGGTAAATTTAGTAGGTGGGTTGAATTTAACTGAATACCCTGTATGCAAGGTTCCTCTCGTAATTAAATAAAGATTAATTCACATTAGCGTCGCCGCGGTCCGACAAGATCTTGCGGTGGTACCACGAAGCGATTTCGCGAACAATGCAATGTACTTTGCATTATAACGGCCGAGGTGCGAGCAGTAATAATAATTGCTTGCAAAACTGGGTAAATAGCATAATTCAACGGTGTAAATAATAACACTCAAAATCTGAAAAGGTAAACCGTCGTGCACTTGGCTTCACAATGTGGACATAATACCGTTACAAATTTTACATATACAACTCCGATAAAATTTAGCCCGAATTCGGTTACAACGCGATTCCGATAAAACTATTCCGAATTAAAAAGCACTTTCGCCTAAATGACCTACTTGGCTATTTACTGTGCGGAAGAGCTACCGCTAAAACTGATTCTTGCTGAAGGCAAACTCAATTATAATCGTGCAGGTGAGTTCATAGCTTTAAAAACACACAATATAACAAACGTAAGTCTATCGAGCACCTTGCAGCGTTGCCACGCAAACGGCCTAAGGGGGCACTTGATTCCCGAGAGTTCGAAACGGAAATATTAAACTGACAGACCTTTGGCAGTGGGCTTCTCTTCCGCTGCAGATGTTAAAAACAGGGGGGGCCTAAGGACTACGAGGGGGCCAAGCCATCACCAGGTAGCTGAGGGGATGCCATAGTCAGCGAAACTCGTCACCAGGCTAGTGGCTACGTGACCACAATGCGACAGCTGCGATTAGCTCGGTAGTCTTGCTCCCAACGAGGAGAATTCGACAGGCATGCTACCGTCGAGTAAAAGGTACCGTCGAGTAAAAGCCGTTTCAGGTTTTCTACGGCTGTTCAACGCCAAAGTAAAAACATGTGCTTTGCTAGAGCGGAATCCCCAAACAATATTCGGGCTGGAATTCGCCAAAAATGCAACTCACAAAGCCTAATTCTGAACTTCCATGGAGTTCACGACACAAAAAGGCACAATTCCAGATTAGGATGCTAACGAAAAATCCTGGTTTAGGTACGTCATCAAAACGTAAATTTCGAAGCACCTAGCTCTTGCAGCACAGGATGGCGGAAGAATGTCAAGATGGTTTCCAAAACTGATAAAGCCCAAAAATCAAATTTCTGGGGAAAGGAAAAATGCATGAGGTGAAGCCTACACTGCAGGGGCATTTGGACCCATAAAATCGACCGAATGGTTTACTTAGTTTGCAATACAGCTATCAAACGATCTGAATGCTCAAAGATAATGCAGGGAAAATCATACCTCAAGAAATACATGGTAAAAAGTTAATTTTAACCGAGATTAGGGCAAATAATTAGGCGAATAGCTAAAAATGAATTTTGACCCGTAACAAAAGTTCCAGAAATCGACAGAATTATCGAGAAATTCCCAAACGTATTTAGCAATAAGTTAGGTTGTTTTAAACACACCAAAATTTCAATTGATCTAAAACCTGATTCTAAATCTGTCTTCTGTAAGCCTAGGACGATTCCGTTAGCTTTCCGAGAGCAGGTGGATGAGGAATTGGAACGACTCGAAAGAGAGGGCATTATCTCCCAAATAGAAACGAGCCAGTGGGGGACGCCTTTGGTTCCGGTCCAGAAAAATGATGGAAAATTGCGACTGTGTGGGGACTACAAGACAACCGTCAACAAATTTTTGGTGAAGGTGAGGTACCCACTGCCTAGGATCGAGGATATATTTGCAAAGTTACACGAAGGCGAGCATTTCACAAAGATCGACCTCAATCAGGCATATATGCAGTTTGAACTGGATGATGAAGCAAGGAAGACATTGGCTTGGAGCACCCACAGGGGAATATTCGCCGTAAACCGAATGCCTTTTGGAATATCGCCAGCAAGCGCAAAGTTTCAAAAATTTATGGAACAACTTTTCCAGGGGATGAGAAATGTTAACTTTTTAGATGATATCCTTGTCACGGGAAAGAATAGGCAAGAGCATCTAGAGACGTTAGAAGAGGTTTTAAGGAAGCTAGATGAAGCTGGTTTAACGGTCAGAAAAGAAAAATGCAGTTTTTTTCAGAAGGAGATTGAATATACATGGGCCACGCCATCAGTAAAGATGGATTAAGGAAAACGGGAGACAAGATCAGAGCTATCGGGGAAGCCCAACGTACAAACACGACCACGCAGGTAAAATCCTTTTGTGGCATGGAAAATTATTATTCAAGATTTGTCCCAGATTTGGCCAGTATCTTGAAGCCTATTTATGAATTATTATCTAAAAATGTCAAATTCAAATGGAACAAAGCATGTGAAATGTCGTTTGTAAAAATTAAAGAAATCCTCTTATCGGACATATGTTTGGTACATTTTAACCCGAACTTAGATATAGTTCTGACGACTTATGCATCTAACGTGGGCATATCTGCGGTGTTAAGCCACTTAATGACTAACGGTGAAAAAAGGATGGTAGGATGTGTATCACGTATACTTATGCCTGCGGAAAAGAATTACTCAGTAATACATCGCGAAGCTTTAGCTATTTATTATGGAACTACAAAATTTTATCAATATTTATATGGGCATAAATTCACGCTGAGGAATGACCACAAACCGTTATTGGCACTATTTGGTGAAAACAAAGGTATACCGTTAATATACACTAGCAGGTTACAAAGGTTGCGCAGCATATCTGTCGAGTTTTAATTACAAGATAGAATATTTAAAGGGCAAAAACAACGTAGTAGCCGATTGCTTGTCCAGAATGCCAATTGAGGCAAACATCATTTCGGAGGAATACCAAGATAAAGGAAAATTCTTACATTTTACAGCGTCTTCCAAAGACTGGCCCGTGGACAACAGGAAAATTGCAGAAAAAGGCAAGGATGACGCACTCATAACGAAAGTCATAGGTTATGTAGAAAACGGATGGCCAGCGGAGGTAAGAGAAGAGTTGAAACCTTATTTCCACAGAAGAAATGAGCTAACGGTCGACAGTGGGATACTGCTGTGGGGGTTTAGGGTGGTGATTCCCCAAGCCTTGAGGAAAAGATTACTGGAGGAGCTTTATTGCTCACATTTTGGAATGGCCAGAATGAAATTGCAGGCAAGGTCGTACCTGTGGTGGCCAACGCTAGACGCAGATATTGAAAAGTTGTGCAAATCGTGCACACCTTGTTTGCAGAACAGACCCGATCCTCCAAGAGCGACGATTACACCATGGCCAATAGCTAAAGGACCATGGAGTCGAGTTCATATGGATTATTTATGACCGATTAAAGACAAAATATATCTCATTCTAACCGATGCTTATTCAAAATGGCCAGAAGTTTATGAGGTAAAGTCAATGGCAGCTGACGAGCTGGAGTTGAAGCTAAGGGATGCGTTTGCAAGATTTGGGTTACCAGAAAGAGTAGTAAGCGACAATGGTGGACAGTTGGTTTCACACCAAATCGAACAATTTTATAGAGGGAATAAAGTCGAGCATATTACAGCACCTCCGTACAACCCAGCAAGTAACGGCGCTGCAGAGAATGCAGTCATGACATTCAAGAACAAGATTAAAACAGCGATGCAAGATCCGAAGAATAAAAATGAGAAAATGAGTACCATAATATCAAGATTTCTTATTAGCTATAGGAACACCAAACATAGTTCGACCTTCTAAACGCCAGCAAAACTGATGCTGGGCAGAACGCTAAGAACCACTGTAAGTTTAATCAAGTGAGGAGGAGAAGTGATTGTTGACGATGTTCGAACAAGGGAAGCGACGCTGGAAAGCTTAGAGAAGTTTGCGGTAGGAGATAAAGTGATGGTACGTGACTACCGGGTCCAAAATACTAAAACGTGGACAAAAGCAAGGGTAAGCCGGAAGATTGGTAGTTCAACTTACATATGCGAATTGGAGACGGGACAATTCTGGAAGAGGCATGTAAATCAAATGATACAGAGAGAAGGTGAGGAAGAACCGGAGGGTCATAAGGCAAAACCGGATACAGGAGCAAGAATCCAGGTTACGGGTAAAGGTTCAGGTATTAGTAATGCGAATAGAAGTAGAGTAGCAGGCAGCATTGTATTACATAAGTTCACTGGGAAATTGTCAGATAATCATAATCCAGAAAGTAGCACAATAAGTACAGATGCAGCCACTAACAATGATGGTGCTGCCCCGCAATCATCAGAACCTCTTGTAGAATTGGAGCAAAGTAGGTTAGGCACAAGTAATAGTCCAAACACATCTATTGCTAAGCGACCTCCACGAAAAAGGGGGCAGCCAAAGCATTTAAAAGATTTTATATTAGAGTAATGCATGTGTACGAGCTATTCACTTAGGTAAGATAGTTTTAATCTAAGTGTAAGGGTGTGATGTAGTGATGTGGGCGCTGATTGCAGCCAAAGAAATTGCGGAACGCACTCATTCACGGAAGGACATTCTGCGGCTGAACGTCAACGCGTGCGGTGCGAGTACGTAACAATAACTGTAATTAATGTATGTAACAATAATGTAACTTGAGTGTTAGTTGAAATAAAGAACGTAACATAAGTGATGTTTCATGTTTAACGACAAACATAATAATAATAACCTAGTACAATTACTTTTTTGAAGTTGGTAACATTGGATGTCAAACACTAAATATCAAATTTTAATGTCAAACGGAAACTTTTAATTTAAACTATACCCTCGGAATGTACAATTATTGTAAACATTTAACACCCGTATGCATAGTCGTTTCCCAGCGGCTCGCCGGCGACTCGTCGGAGTGTCGTTATGAATAATATGTTGGCGGCATTGTACGTCTATGTCAAATTCGTGGTTATTCTCCTTAGCATAGAATTTCGGCTTAGACCGCGTAGTATTTGTATATGAACACCCAGCATTTTCTGGCTTAATGTGCCTTGCACCTTGTGAAGTCGAGCAAAAACCCGCGCGATGGCCATGCTCTTTGGTGGCTCGTGTTGTTTGAGTATCTTGAGAACGAGGATACTTACGCAGATTTGGCCGTTTTGCTGTTTGTGCATCCATATTCACTAACGTTTCGCAAGACCTTGCAGCTTGCATCATCAGAGTGAAAGTCGCACTAAGAACCGAAGGTCGGTGTGGAGCTATTTATAGTCCTCTGTGCCAGGCGCGCGGAGTGGCGTAACGCTGGCGCTGGTTGGTCGTCCGAGTGCAACGTAATCCGTGGGGTGTGGCCGTATGACGCAGAGTGGTTGTAACGCTTTAGATCGTGTATCACAGGGGTCCACGTTTTACTAAGCTTAAAGCCATCTTCCCTGTTGATATTATTTGGATGTTTTTCTATTTCTATGGCTTCACGTATCACTCGCGGGAAGTAATGAGGTATTCTGGCAAGTACTCTGGCATGCTCAAATTCTAAAGTGTGCCCATTTGTAAACGTATGCTCAGCTACGGCTGATTTTGTGATGCGTTTGTGTTTGCAATCGCCTTTATGTTCTTGGAGTCTTAGATCAACGGAACGACCAGTCTGTCCAATGTAACTCGAGCCGCAAGAACAAGGAATGCGATATACGCCAGCGGTTTTTAAACTTAGAATCTTGTCTTTTACCGATCTGAAGCCGTTACCCAAAGTTTCCTTGCTCGTGAACACAGTTTTGACGTTGCATCGTTGCAGGACACGTCCTATCTTATCAGTTGAGCCTTTAACGTAAGGTAGAAATGCTAAGCCTTCCAGAGGTGGAGATTCTTCTTTAGCCTTTTTTGTCATAGTCTTGTCTAGTGCTTTTCGTATGGCGGTAGTTGTGTATCCGTTCCTTTGTAAAGAATCAAACAGATGTAGCTTTTCTCTCTCTAGATTTTCCTCGTCTGAGATACGAACGGCTCTTGTCGCCAGAGTCTGGAGAACTGTTGCTTTTTGCATTGGATGATGGTGTGAGTCAGCATTCAGATATCTGTCCGTGTGTGTTTTCTTTCTATAGACTGCATGTCCTAAACTGCCATCTGATTTACGTTTCACCAGGACGTCTAGAAACGGAATACTGCAATTTTCCTCTACTTCCATTGTGAATTGTATGTTGGGATGTACAGAATTCAGGTGTTTTAGAAACAGGTTCAATGTCTGGCGTCCATGTGACCAGATGACAAAGGTATCATCTACATATCTCAACCAGCAAGTCGGTTTTAGCTGCGCTTGTTCCAGACTCTGGCGACAAGAGCCGTTCGTATCTCAGACGAGGAAAATCTAGAGAGAGAAAAGCTACATCTGTTTGATTCTTTACAAAGGAACGGATACACAACTACCGCCATACGAAAAGCACTAGACAAGACTATGACAAAAAAGGCTAAAGAAGAATCTCCACCTCTGGAAGGCTTAGCATTTCTACCTTACGTTAAAGGCTCAACTGATAAGATAGGACGTGTCCTGCAACGATGCAACGTCAAAACTGTGTTCACGAGCAAGGAAACTTTGGGTAACGGCTTCAGATCGGTAAAAGACAAGATTCTAAGTTTAAAAACCGCTGGCGTATATCGCATTCCTTGTTCTTGCGGCTCGAGTTACATTGGACAGACTGGTCGTTCCGTTGATCTAAGACTCCAAGAACATAAAGGCGATTGCAAACACAAACGCATCACAAAATCAGCCGTAGCTGAGCATACGTTTACAAATGGGCACACTTTAGAATTTGAGCATGCCAGAGTACTTGCCAGAATACCTCATTACTTCCCGCGAGTGATACGTGAAGCCATAGAAATAGAAAAACATCCAAATAATATCAACAGGGAAGATGGCTTTAAGCTTAGTAAAACGTGGACCCCTGTGATACACGATCTAAAGCGTTACAACCACTCTGCGTCATACGGCCACACCCCACGGATTACGTTGCACTCGGACGACCAACCAGCGCCAGCGTTACGCCACTCCGCGCGCCTGGCACAGAGGACTATAAATAGCTCCACACCGACCTTCGGTTCTTAGTGCGACTTTCACTCTGATGATGCAAGCTGCAAGGTCTTGCGAAACGTTAGTGAATATGGATGCACAAACAGCAAAACGGCCAAATCTGCCTAAGTATCCTCGTTCTCAAGATACTCAAACAACACGAGCCACCAAAGAGCATGGCCATCGCGCGGGTTTTTGCTCGACTTCACAAGGTGCAAGGCACATTAAGCCAGAAAATGCTGGGTGTTCATATACAAATACTACGCGGTCTAAGCCGAAATTCTATGCTAAGGAGAATAATTCGAGTAACCGCGAAAGCCTCAAACAATACATAAATTCGTGGTTATCAGGTTAGAGTTTTTGTCAGTTTCTGTGAAAACTGACGGAAGACCTAACCTGATAACCTCGAATTTGACACAGACGTACAGTGCCACCAACATACTATTCATAACGAAACTCCGGCGAGTCACCGGCGAGCCGCTGGCGAACGACTATGCATACGGGTGTAAGAGTTGCATTAGATATATTTTGAGCATTTATAGTTACACCAGGTACATTATTAGTAGACAAAATATTTTGATGTAAACTACTGTTGGCCCTAACAGTAGTGCTGCTATTTTTGTATTGCTATCCAATTCCATCTGTGAGGCACAAGATGTAGAGCATGTAGGTAAGTTTAAATTAGTTTGCTGAGACCCAAGCATTTGGGACACTTCCATTTTGTTCTTTATAGAATCGTCAACATAACCTTCAGCGAGAGTCGACAATTTTCATACCCCATGGTGTTTTACGGTCAACAAATCACCACCAAGGTTTGCAAAATGTGTTGCATTAGTTCGTCTGAAGCAATTTTCAGTGAACAGTTCTGGATTTGGCAATTTAAGAAAAGCCACGATGATTTTTGATACTTTCCCCATAATATTAATATTTATTGGACTATTAATACAATAACCGTTACGAACAGTTAAGAAGAATCGTGTATGCGTAACTTAGTTGGGTCGTAGGTTAACATATTTCTTAATTAAATCAATACATTGTGTATCTGTTACTAAGAATATTCTTGGTGTATTATTATTAGTTTTAGGTACGGAGACAATGATGAAATCGGATCTATATTGAATGTCTTCCATTGACATAGTCAGTTCCTCACGTCTACAGGCGCCACTGTAGCCCATGATTAAAATAACCTAAAATGAATACTGAACCTACTTTCATTGCCAGGTAGATTTTATCATCTGTTTCTAGTATAAATTTATTAATATCTTCTAAAATTTTAGATTTTTTTATACATAACCTTCAGATGACCGTTTCAATAAAGCCTTCAATTTATTATACTTTGATATGTTCACATCCTTATATAGACTTAAACAGGATCTTAACCTAGAATAGGTCGTTCACAAAGTAGATGTTTTATAGGTCTTATGTTGTAATTCAAAATATGCAAGCAAAACATTTTCTGATATACCTTGATATGAAACAAGCAGGCTGAATTAAGATCCACCGTGTCCGTCAGCATTAAGCGCCGATGGACACACGCGGTACAGTTAACATCTACCTGCCAAACCGCCTCGACGACGTGCATCTTTCCCCGAATATTGGGAAAAATATCATAAACCTTATACCGCTAATTTACGAAGAATTTAAAAATAAGGCACGTACCAGCGACAGCAAGCGAGAGCCGCAGTTATTTGCGGCTGGCCGCACGCTGCCCGAAAACGATAGACGAACGTAAACCCGCGCCATACCGCAGTTCGGAAAAGCGAATAAAGCAAACACATCTCGCCACTTAGGACACGCGTGTTTAGAGTCAATAGGAAGAGAGAATTAAATGCTTTCCAACAAGAGCAGCCCCATCTACGAATTAGTCCAACTGCCCAAGCGCGCCACCAAAAAGCAATCGACAGGATTAAATTCGAGTGGCACCGGGCCTCACTACATACGGTCGTGAATTGCTCGAAGCTACATCAACTCAAAGAGAACACCCATAAAATATAACCGCGCGGACAAAAGGAGGAAATGCATGCGGCGTCCACCGGTTTACGTAAGATTCAAAATTCAATATGAGAATAATTAGCGGAAGCGTAATCAACACTCTGCGTCATTTAGTATCAAAATTCGCTCCACGATTTGAGGAATATAATGAGGCCACGTTCTAACCTAAACTCGACGTGACCTCCGAGCGCGGAAGTCACAAAACACCGATATTAATGCAAGAAGGCTTACAAATTAACCAACGTGGGGAGTTTAGCACCAAAAGACCCCGAGTCTGGTATCAAAATGATCATTTTTTCAGCAATACAGTGCTGCAAAAATCAGGCCGCTAATTGTTCGCTCCGCGTAATTAATCGTGGAACTTCGCCACGCACCCAAAAGTATGACCAAAATGTAATATAGCTCCCTACTTGCAGTGTTATTTGTAATAATATTCTATATTTATACGTCAAATATAATATATTTCTAGCTACACTTACAGTACCAATTGAAATATACCCTTTAACTACTTACTGTAAAGAAATACTATCACTTTCAGAAGTTCGTTTGTCTAACTACCTTATTTCCTAGTAATATCTGTGAAAACTTGACGTATTTCATAAATTAATATGACATTTAAAATTATGTCATGGATTAATTATTGTTTATGCCTCAACTAGTCAGTTTTTTAAACAAAAGACTCCAAACTCTCAGCTGAATGATTTAGTCTTCAACTAACAAGTTTATATATTTTTAATGAATAAATTCCTTTTTAAATTGATTAATAATTTTATTTTATGAATTAAAATCGCACTTCAGGAACTTAATAAACTTAATGTGCATGTTCAGTTTGTTAGTAGTAAATAGCAGTTTGATCTGAAATTACAGAATAAAATTACGAGTTGTCAAAAAGAAATTTAATCAATTGTTAATCTTTATTCAAACTTGATTAAATTAAATATAAATTCTAATATTGTCCTAGCTTCAAAATGTTTTAATTTCAAAATATAATTGCCTAAAACCCTTGAGTACTGAAATCACTTATTGGATTCAGAAACATGATTCTTCTAAAATTAGGTTCTAAATATAATTACAATAGTTTAAAGATTTGTCGCACCAAACTCACTTTCAACTCTTATTTCTTCTTAGGTTATAAGAAATTGTCACTGATCTTACTGATGTTTATTTTCTATACCTGAACGCTCTATTTTAACTTCTGACTGGACAAAATCTATTCAGCAAAACTCCTCTTGGTTGTTCCCGACCAATTCTAAAGCTCGTTGTAGCTTTCTGAACATCTGTTACTTGAATAAACAGCTAACACAGCATACCACAACACTCATTTTCACTGCTTTTATTAGCTTCGTATATACGATTTTAAATGAATTTAAATAACCTTGAATTATTCACTTTTACAATAATTGTGACTTGAAATAACGTTTGATTGTAGAGAATACTGTATTACTACTACAGGATCAAACAGCCAATTATTATAGCTACTATCACAATTAGGTTTCCCTTAACCCTCGTAGCCCACCTGGGGACTTTTTTGACCCCACGCGCTGTAGAATGTAGTTTTCTTATGGTTATCTTTGGTCTATTGTCTTGAAACCCTAAATATGCTTCAATCGAACTTCATAGGAGAGGATCATACTATTTTTTGTTGCTAAATTGTTATAGAAAGATATTTATACAGCAAAATATGTGCTTGGGGTCAATTTTGACCCCAGGTGGGTTACATGTGATAAAATTTTAATTTGTGTAGCCTTAGTTTTTAGGTTCCGAAATACGTTTTTATGTAAGGTAGTATAATGTGCAGCACCAACTCGCAGTAGTTCATGTTTCTGTAAGTTGTGACATGTTAGTTGCGTGGTAAAACTGCGTACGGCTAGTGTTTATATACTAAGGAACCTAAACGTAAAAAAATACTATCAAGAAATTTTTTAAAGCAAGGTCCTGGTATACCCCTGCAAACTGTTTTCGTGCTTTTATGACTGATGAAATAATCGACATAATTTGCTTGCACACCATTGAACGAGCAAATGAACAAAAGGATAAAAAAGCAAGTCTAAGAAAATGGAAAGAATTAACACCTACTGAGTTTTTGGCATTCTTGGGTCTAAGCTTACTTTATGGTGTGCAAAGAGGTCGCGGAAAGGACTTGAAAGAGTTTTGGTTAGAAAAGTACGGTTTCCCAGTCTTTAGAGCTACAATATCTAGACATCGTTATACAAATATACTTAACTGTCTACTATTTAATGATAGGCGTACACGACAAGCGAGAAAAGAAGCAACTCAAAACAAGACTGAACCTATAGCTGATATAGTGAATATGTTCGTTAGTCAGGGCAAAATTTGTTTGATAACGGGTTCAAATATTACCGTGGATGAACACCTGTGCACTTTTCGAGGAAGATGTGGTTTTAAGGTTTACATTCCTTCAAAGCAGGGAAAATATGGTATAAAGATATGGATGGCTGTAAACTATGAGGCTCGATACATTACAAACCTGCAAATATACTCAGGAAAAATTGGAAATACAAGGGAACAAGAACAAGGAAAAAGGGTGGTGTTAGATTTAGTAACGCAGCTGAATGGTTCTAATCGCAATATTACTACCGACAACTTCTTTACTAGCTACAGCCTTGGACAGGAGTTACTGAAGCAGAAATTAACGCTTGTTGGAACTGTTCGGAAAAACCGTAAGGAGCTTCCGTCCCGTATGCTGCCGTCGAAGTTGCGTGAAGAAAAATTATCGGTTTTTGCTTATGCCAACGACACACTTTTAGCATCCTACGTTTCTAAAAAAGGGAAGGCTGTCATTATGATGTCCACACAACACAACAGTTTTGACGTTTCCCATGAAGATCATAGGAAGCCGGAAGTAATAATAAATTACAATTCCACCAAATTTGGCGTTGACACGGTAGATCAGATGGCCAGGAACTACTCAACAAAAAGAGCAACAAGAAGATGGCCACTTGCTATATGTTTCGATCTCGTGGATTTTGCGGGAATTAATGCTTATGTATTGTTTTCTGAGCTTGACAGTACATACAAAAATACAAAAGGAAGACGTCGTTTCTTATTAGAACTAGGTGAGGAGCTAGTAATACCGGAAATAAAAAGAAGAATTCAAAATCCTCAAGCCAGGACAAGAAAAATTCGTAAAGCTGTTGAAGATGCCGGGTTTGGTAACTTACTTTTGCAATACAAGAACGTCGACCATCCAAAAAATAAACGGGGAAGGTGTATCATTTGTCCACGACAACTAGATAAAAAAACAAATATTTTGTGTGACATGTGCAATAATTTTGTGTGTAAGGAGCACATTGAAACACGCACATTGTGTTTTAGATGTTCAAGTTTCACGTCAGAAGACAGTGACCCAGAATAAAGGCGTATAACTTAATATATTATAAATTTTATTAACTTACCATGTAATCTATCTTTTATAATGTTTATATTACATGTTATAGTTTATTTAGAAATGTACTTACCAATAAATATCTTGAAACGTCAGAAATACTTTTTTATTAGAGTGAATTGCATAATTTTAAGTTGGGGTCAGAAATTACCCCAGGTGGGCAGTATGTAATATTAAAGCAGGTGGGCTACGAGGGTTAATGTGAATATTTACTAAAAAATGCAAAATTCAAGTTATTTATTATTTTTCATTTCTAATAGTAACCCTTTGGTTGCCTTACTACTACCACCAGTCATTGTTATATTACATATACATGTACTACATTCACGATCACGATCTACCTATTTCAATCCACTGCTGAATGTAGGTTTTTTCCATTTCATACCATTTCCATCTATTGTGAGATTTTCTCATCCACTGAGTTCCTGCCCTTTTCTTCCATCTCGTTGCTGGTCTTCATGCATGTCTGTACTACGCTTATGTCAACAGCGTATTGAATTATGCAAGCATTATTTGGAATCCCCAATATCAAGTTTATATTAAACGCATTGAAAGTATTCAACGTCGATTTGCTAAAACTATAATATATAAATTTGCTTTGGGTATTGGGTATAAAGAATTTTGTACTAGATTTAATATGCTAACCCTTGTAGAACGTAGACTTATGTCCGATGTGCTTTCTTTGCACAAAATAGTTGAGGGAACTGTCGACTCCCCTTATTGGGAAGTGAACTGAAGGCGGAGCTTAGTTACATGGCCGCTCTAAGTAGGTACGATTCTTAAAGCCTATGCATTTCCCTACTTAAGCGCTGATTTTAAATGTTTTTTAGTATTTATTTAAATAATTTTAGGGGCATAATATTGGGATATTTTAAGCTTTCATGGTATGCACTTTAATTAAAGATGTGTAAACGGGATTTTAATAGGGCTGTTTTACCATAAATAAATAATTTAGTCAGTAGTGCGTAAATATACCAATGCTACATTTAACAGATTTCTAGTATTTTCTTAAATAATTTTACGGGCCTAATATTGAGAAATTATAAGTCTTCATGATATGCATTTTAATTAAAGATGTTTAAATGGGACTTTAATAGAGCTGTTTTGATAGAAATAAATAATTTCACCAGCCGTGAGTACATCAATTTGCTATTAAGTTATGCTGCATTATTTACAAAGTTTCTATTTCTAGTAGGTAAGTATTTCTTACACACAGCAACTATTCGGGAATTTTAAGTCTTATGGAATGTAGTTAAAGATGTTCTAATGATACTTTAATAGTCACGTATTAGTCATCAATAGTACAAATAAATAAGTTCGTTACACGCGCAGAAGTCAGTCAAACGGTTGATTGTAAGTAAAGTGTCGTGAATATTTGCAATTATGCACAAGCAACATTTTCTTCTAGAAATTATATTGAAGGGGAACAATTAATTAATTCTGGACATGTTATTTATTGTGGGTGCCAAAGTCAAGAAAATGTTAAAACAAGTGTCGTTGCTCTTTGCCTACAAACTTCGGCGTTAAACTTGTTTTGCGTTTACTTCTTGTGTTATTGGTTTTGCATTATACATTTTAATTTATATCATTACAGAGAACAAACATGCATACTTTCTGTAACTTTTTTCACCATTGTAAGTAAACGAATCCATTCCTTTCGCCGATCTGCTTTCTGATTATTAATTTTTACAAATTCTCCTTCTTTAGGAAACTTATGGAACCGCACAGTTGTATCGCGTTTTGATAGTGATTTACAACCATACACGCAACAAAACCGTTTCGATTTATTTGGTACAGGAGAAAATCTAGCTCCCTCACGTTCACGAACCATTTTTACGTTAAAGATATTCCGTTGTTAAAAATATAAACAATAAATTAATAAATATAAACAAGACACTGAACTTCAGCAAGAACAAACCTATTAAAAACAAGAAGAAGCAAGGTAAATAAATGTAGGCATGTACCACCGTATTACAGCTGCGCTCGAAAATAAAAGTAAAAGAATTTAAATAGTGATTAGCGGGGTAGTTGTAGGTCTGAGTCAGAGGAGAAAGTTGCCAGAATAAATATTCCCTAGTATAAAGACGTTTCTCGCATTAGTAACTTTGTAATAAGCCAACAAAAGTTAGCATAAACCATTTAGTTCAATGCGAGTGTAAATTTCGACCTCATTGATACAGTTCAAAATTCTACCGCGTGGTGGCGTAGCGCTTGGATTCAGTTGCCAATATACTTTCGAGGATTAACTTCAGGGTGCCTGCATTTAATAGCCGCAGTACTCAAACTTTTAAATCTAATATTGCTAACACCTCTTGTACCTTAAACTCTTGTATTTCAAGAATGCTAAACTCACAACAACAACTTTTGTGATATTGATTTATTTGCGCTAAACAGAAGTCAATTTAAAAATAAAATCAAGTGTAAGATAGTTTTAGAAAGAAATACTTAGAGTCAGTATATAAATTTACTGTTGATGTGTTATAATTATATTTAACATTATAATTTTTCACCATACGTACCATACATTTTTTGTCTTATTGTCTTTTAATGTTCAAAATAATAGGTATAATTTTCGATAATTTGTTATTTTTAGTTAGCTTCTACTTATGTTAATTAGTGTATCCTTTGTTGGGATTTTTATCCTGTTTGGATATTATTTGTATAAATAAATAAATAAATAAATTATTGCGTCTAAGTTTAGGCTTCCACTCTAAAAGTAGTTTAGTCCACCTATTGTCAGTTCTTCGGGCCACATGACCAGCCCACCTCCACTTCAATTCGGCCACTCTCTCTATTGCATCCGTAACTTTGGTTAGTTCTTGGATCCATTTGTTACGTTTGCGATCAGATAATTTGACGCCTGGTATCCTTCATTCGTGAGCTCGTTGTGCTCTGGCTAATTTTTGAGCGTGTTTTTTCGTAAGACTCCACGTCTCAGCCCCATAGGTGAGCACAGGCAGAATACATTGGTCATACAGTTTTCTTTTTAGAGTATTGGGTATTCCTGATGCAAAGGGGTTGTTTAGCTTGCCGAATGCTGCCCAGGATAATCTAATTCGCCGAGAAATTTCTTCACTCATGTTCTCTTTTTCTGTGGTAATTTTCTGTCCTAAGTATATGTAGGATTCGCTTTTTTCTAGAAGTTGACTGCTGATAATTATATTGACATGTGTGTCTGCGTTTGCCATTAGTTTTGTTTTACCGATGTTCATCGTTAATCCGACCAATTTAGAATGGTTGTCCAATTCCACAGGGTCATTGCTTATCAGAAAAATATCATCGGCGAACCGTACATGGTTGAGATATTCGCCGTCAATGTTTATACTCTTGTTTGTCCAATCCATTTGTCTAAAGACGTTATCAAGAGCTGATATGAATAGTTTGTGAGAGATCGTGTCACCTTGCCGTACCCCTCTCTTTATAGGAATTGAGGATGTTTTCTCCTAGAGAACGACATACATTGATGCCTGCGAATAGATGTTTTCTATTAGTTTTATTTATCTACTGTCTATGCGGCATTTCGCGATAGAGTTTAGTACTGCCCACACTTCTATGATGTCAAATACTTTTTCGTAATCGATAAACGCGATATGAAGGTTTAAATTGTTCTCATTGCATTTTTCTATGAGGCTCTTGACTGTATGTAGGTGATCAATTGTACTGTAACCCGAGTGGAATCCGGCTTGTTCGCGAGGTTGATGATAGTCTATTTTTGATGTTAATCTATTGGTGAGTATTTTCGTGAACAGTTTGCACATTTGAAACAGCAGACTTATAGGCCTATAATTGTTGAGTTTTGTTATATCTCCCTTTTTATGTATAAGGATAACCTCCGCTTCTATCCATGGTTCTGGGATTTGCCTCGTTTCTAGGCAGATATTGGCCCTCCTTGTTTTAACATTTCGGGGATTATACCATCTGGCTCGGCAGCTTTATTATTTTTAATCTTTCTGAGCGCATGGCAAATTTCATCGCTGGATATCTCAGGGATGTCCTCGGAGCCCACATTCTGTAATTTCTTCTTCCGTTCTTAACTTTGATGTGCGTTTGGGTGTACTTTGTTTGCGTTAAGGTTCGTATAATATTTTTCTACTCCTGCCAATATCTCTGTTCTATGTATTAGTTCTTTGCCGTTTTTATCTTTAAGTGAGATAATTTCTTTCTTTCGCAAACTTAGGTGTTTTTTAAATACCTTTGGCCCCTTGTTCCGTTCAATTGTTTCCGTTATAACTTTAGTGTTGTACTGTCTGATGTTTTTACGTAATTCCTTTCTAATCAATTTATTAAGTTCCGACCATTCTATAAGATTGTTGTCCTTGTCTACTTTTAGCTTTCTTCTTTTTTCAAACAACAGTTTAGTATTATCACTGATCTTTTTTGTTATAATTTTGTTCGGTTCAGGTATTTCGTTGGCGGCTTCTTTAAGAATCCTCGTTAGTTCGTTTACTTTACAAGTGATGTTATCTCCGGTGTGTATCTCGTCTAGTTTTTTATTGAGTTTTCTTTCATATTCTTCTTTGTTTTAAATTATTTTCATTGCGTTAATTTTCTTATGAGATCTTGTTTTTGGCTTCTTGTTGTTTATGTTTATTAGTATTTTGCTTCTTACCAACCGGTGATCACTTCCAGTATTTATTCTGATACATCTTGTACTATCTGAGGGCGATCTGTGTAAAAGTTGTGGCCCAAATTATTTGGAACCTAACACCTTTTATGAATGTTGTAAAACCAGTTTAGTTTTATTTGACAGGAGATGGAGTTGACTTTGTTGTTAAGAGATAGGGGGAAGTAGCTAGGCCTTGCAACCTCGTTATGAACAATTTTAGCCTGTGTTCAACCCCATCAATGAATATACACAATCGTGGTTAAATGTATATTGAAGTCTTCCTATTACAGCGTATATATACAGAAAATGTATGCCATGTTTTTATGGCCTAATATTGAAATTACAATCATACATGTTTAAGTTAACGTAATTCTGAATGCTAGAGTTTGTTATGTTGACCCACTAGCATTGCAAAATTGCAGCGTTGTGATTTCGACATACGATATTAAAAGTGCAACGTCTGTTTGTAAATACGGAACTGCTGCTTGTTGCGTGTGTCGCTTACTTTTAATTGTTATCAAGACACGGAAACTTGACCCATATCTTATCTGGCGCAAGTTATGCAGTTTTTGTGGGCTAATTGCGTGAACTTTTTTATTTACTGGATTACAGTTTATTTTACACTATTCACTAAAATCCCATGATCAAATTAGTTTGAACATTCTGGCCGGGTCACTTGCTGACAGCCGGGGTTGGTGTGGTCAGGCATCTGTTGCAGAGGTTGCCTCGTGGACGTTTCCCTTGACGTGAGGTGTCGCATATAAGGGTTCTAAACTGAATTCGTCTTGGCCGGCGCTGAGTTTTTGCTTCTGTTGTTTTTTGGTCCGGCAGTTGCGTTTCCATACACAATAGCTTATGCCGCACAGTAGGCCAATGACCAGTATTGTTACTGTACTGCTGATAGACCCTGTCGTAATGGATAGGTGCCTCCAGTGTGTAGTGGATAGGTCATGTATTACCTGCTGCTGTCGGGTTAGCAGCACGCTTACGTGACCTGATGTTTCCAGGCTCGGTTCTTCGGCTAAGCTTGGATACTCGATTCTCATTTATTCTGCCTGTGATGTAATGTTGACTTGCAGAATTTTATTAAACATTGCAACAACCGGGATCGTAGTACATGATCGTGCGTACAGAATGTGTTGTCCTGTGTGGATATAGCACTCTGGAGCGATCTGGATGACTCCGGTATCTTCAAGAGTCACTTCCTCTCGTACGTCGTTACAGATGATTACTGCACTGGTGGCTTTGTTGGCTATAAACATCCATGTGTTTGCCTTGTACAGCTCCTTCCATCTTATTGTGGTGACATTGTAGCGTTGTATGCTACATGGCACCTTTTCCAAGCGTTGATACATCTCGTCGATGATGCAGTTGGGGTTTTTCTCGACACTATTTATGACAGTAGGTGTACACAAATAAGTGTGTTCCTTTATTGGAATGCTGACCTCGAACTTGGATGGCGGTATGCTGGTTGTAGTCCACAGCTAAGAAATACGGGTTGACTGCGATTGTTGCATACTCTCCGCTTCTGATTTTTCTAGGGATGGCGGTGACCTTGATGACTTCGTATTCGGTTACTTCGGTGATATGGAAGTATCCAAATATCTTAATGGCTTTCTTGGTTTGTCCCACCTCCATCTTGTACACTGGCGATGGCAATATTCGTAAGTTTGGTGGTAGCTTCAAGAACAGTTGACTTATTATTGTTGCTATTTCAGCTAGTCATACGAACTCAAATAAATGGCTCCGCTTAAACACTGAGTCAAGCAACTTCTTGTATTTTTCTGTCACTTCCTGCAAATAGTTGCTGGCCACTTGATATGCGGATAACACGTGAACATTTAATTTATTGGCGTCGATGGATCTGTACCAGGCCTTCATTTCGTTAATAAGGTGAATTCCTTGGTTGAATTTTACCCGGAAGTTTTCTAACTTTGTTGTGATCCTGCTCTCTGTATTGTTCACCGTAGTCATTGCTGCTAACATCAATTTTGCTTGGTGACCGGAAGCGTCGATTAGTACCTGCTGATTCTTGTCTAGATCAGCGATGTCCTTATACACTTCTTCGTTTACTCCAAACACTGATGTCAGGAACTTCCATAGTAGTCCTCTTCGTGTTCGGTGTGAAGCTATTGTCCGGATGCTCCTCATGTCCCACAGGATGTTGATTTGTTGTTTCATTATGTGGTGCATGAGTTCTTCGCAAAATTGCTCCCTCGTTGCTGTTGTCGCATAATTGTTTGAATTGTTTAGCGCTGGCGTTAATCCCATGCTCGTCCGTGATGAAGGCAGATATCGAATATTCCATCCCTATTCGAATTATCCCTCTATCGAGCTTTGAATTACCCACGTGTTCCACGTATATACCAGGCTGTAACCTTTGCAGCGTATAGTTCGCTATACTGCCGGGAATTACGTGACACATCATGAGCATGCATATAAATACTGCTGAGTGTGTTTTCATATCTTGATTCCGTGCTGACCTTGTGGTAGGTCTGGAACTGCTGATCCTTGTTTGCACTGGATTGCCCTCGTTGTTTATAGGTAGCTGACAAACCTTTGTTATGGGCCGTTTGATTTGACTTCTATCTTTGCCCTGGATTGTCACTACTCTTATTAATCCATCCTTTCCTGGATGTGTATTAATTATTCGTGCTAACGGCCACTTGTTTGCCGATATGTTGTCTTCCTTGAGGAGTACCAAATCCCCTATTTCTATGTTCTGTCTCGGAGTTTTCCATTTTCCACGTTGCTGTAACCTGGATAGGTATTCTGTTGACCATGCTTTCCAGAAATCTTTTTTCATTTTCTGTAGCAGTTTCCATCTGCTTAGATGATTGTCAGTGACTACGATGTCGTCTGGTTCGGCTGGTATGATGAGTGCTTGTCCGATCAGGAAGTGTCCTGGGGTGATTGCTGACATGTCGTTTGGATCGTTATTCATTGGTGTCAGTGGCTTTGAGTTCAGACAAGCCTCAATTTGATACAACAGGATTGTCATCTCTTCGAAGGTGAATGTATTGTCTCCGATGACCCGTTTGATATGGTACTTGATCGACTTCACCCTTGCTTCCCAGACTCCACCCATGTGGGGGCTTGCCGGGGGATGAAATGCCAATGGACTGCTTCGGTGCCTAATTTGTCCTGTATTTGGGTGTCCAATAGCTTACTAGCTCCCACAAAGTTAGTACCGTTGTCACTCTAAATGTGGGCGCATTTTCCTCTCCTTGCAGTGAACCTTCTGAATGCTGCTATGAAGGCATTAGCAGTCATGTCGTTCACTGCTTCAATGTGTATGACCTTTGTGGCCAAACAAATAAAAATGGCGATGTATCTTTTGTAGGACTTGTTGCCTCTTTCTTTGGATACTCTAATTTGGATTGTTCCAGCGTAGTCCAGTCCAGTGTGTGTAAATGGAATGGACGGTGTCACTCGTGCAGGAGGTAGTTGTCCCATTAGCTGATGCATAGGTGCTGCTTTAAACCTTGCGCATGTCATGCATCTGTTGATGATTTTGGCAATCGCCTGCTTGGCTCGTACTATCCAGTACTTTCTTCTTATACAGGCTAACGTAGCTTGATTACCTCCATGTAACGTTTGGTGATGCGCGTTTCTGATGATCAGTTTGGCTATATGACTGATGCTGGCTATGATGATGGGGTGTTTCTCATCGTAAGGTAACAGCGAGTGCTGTATCCTTCCTCCCATTCGAAGAATTCCATCTCCATCTAGGAATGGGTACACGTTGAAAAAGTACTTTTACTGTCCACCATTTTTCCTTGCTGTAGTAGATGATGTTCTCTTGGGAAGTCATGCCTTTGTGCTGATTTGATGATGCACTTTAGGCTATCACGTAGCTCGTTGGTGGTTAGTTGCTGGACCGCTACTACTTCTTTTCTACATTTCTTCATGAACCGCTTACAGTAAGCGATTACTCTTATCATTTTGTTGAATGATGAGAATCTTTCCATTTCATCCGTCGCCTCACTGATTGCCGCATGAACTGCTACCTGCCGAGGTTTTTTTCTTTCTTCTTCAGTAGCACTCACTACTGTTGTTTGGGCCTTTATTCGTTCCTGGGTATCGTCCTTTGATAACCATTCAGGGCCGTAAAACCATAACGCTTGGTCACCTAATCTGAATGGTTGTACTCCTCTTGTGACCAGGTCTGCCGAGTTATCTTCCGACTTGACGTGATTCCAGCACTGCTTGCCGACGCACTCGTGAATTGTAGCAACCCGATTTGCTACAAAATTCTTCCATCTCTCTGGGCTTCCTTTTATCCAGGCTAGAGTTATCATTGAATCTGTCCAGGCATAAATTTCAATGTTGTCTAACTCCATGGTTGAAATGGTCTTCTTTATTAGTTTGGCTAATAATTCAGCCGAACATAATTCTAGTTTTGGCAGTGTCTTCTGTAGTTATTTGAAATCTTTCTTTCACCTGGCTGTAGAAATCCTTTTTTATGTATTCATGATCAGCTGGAAGTCGCTTCCGTAGTTCCATGTCACCGCTCTCGAATGCCTTCCACAATTCTTCTAATTCATCCTCTTTCTTGGCTAAGTACATCTGATTCTTTCTGCTTCCGGAATCCTTCTTCATATTTGTGAACAGTTGGCACATTTTGTCCGCCAGCAGCTTCTGCTCCTTTATAATTGACTCCATGTCGATGAGGCCTTTTTATTGACTTTGGTACTAAAACTGGCTTAATAAGTAGTATCTTACCACTTTACGTACTTTCCAAGTTCTTAGCGGATCGATTGCCGCTGAAGATTCTTCTCGCTGCACTGCGGAAGCCCTTGGAAGTTATTAGCAGGACTTATGCTGCTATCACTAATTCTCGCCTTTTCCTGTAGCGGAATTCCTATTGATTGAGTCGTAGGACGTTTTCTTCTTGGCCACGGCTCAATTTGAACTTCTCCCTAATATTTACACAGAAGAGTACATACCAATCTTGTTGCGAGTCCTCCAAAATTTTCCTACGTATATGGCAGATCTGGTCCAGTTGCTTACTTGCCCAGAGCTTCGAATCTGTACCGCGTGTCCAGGACTCTTGATTGTTGCACTAACTTCTTTTCCGCCTCCAATTGGTTGGCTTGAGGATTTTTACCCAAAAAATCCAGCTTCCTCTTGTCCGGGGAGTAGTTGACTTGTAGGACCAATGTCTTCTCCAAATTCCGGCTTCTTCGTGATCGGGGAGTTGTTGGCTCGAAGGACCAATGTAAAAGTTGTGGCCCAAATTATTTGGAACCTAACACCTTTTATGATTGTTGTAAAACCAGTTTAGTTTTATTTGACAGGAGATGGAGTTTATTTTGTTGTTAAGAGATAGGGGGAAGTAGCTAGGCCTGGCTACCTCGTTATGAACAATTTTAGCCTGTGTTCAACCCCATCAATGAATATACACAATCGTGGTTAAAGGTATATGAATCTCATTAATTATATAACAGAATCATTGGATAACAAAAAATCTTCCTTTGCACTATTTCTTGATTTAAGCAAGGCGTTCGACTGTGTCTCAAAAAGCATTTTACTCGATAAACTGGAGTATTACGGTTGCAGAGGAGTAACTCTAAAACTAATGTCATCCTACTTATCTGACAGATCTCAATGTGTATTTTGCAAAGGTCAGTATAGCCAGATGTCTTCAATTCAACATGGTGTCCCACAAGGAAGTGTATTGGGACCGTTATTATTTTTAATCTATGTTAACGATTTGCCTAATGCCATCCCAGTTTTCACTACTTTATTTGCAGACGATCCGACCTTTGCAAACCACGTAGAAGATGAAACTCTAGTCAATCAGTTACAAACCAACATTATCAACCAAGCCTCAGATTGGTTCCAGGCAAATAAGCTTTGTTTAAACCAAAATAAAACTACCACTTTAATATTTTCAAATAAACAAAATATCTGTGAAACCGTCAAATTTTTAGGCCTTACCTTGGATAACAAACTAACTTGGCAAGCACATGTTGACAATCTTTCAATTAAGTTATCAAGAACGATTTATGTAATTAGACAAATAAAAAATCGAGTAAACTTAGATGCTGCCATTACTGCATACCACGCATTATTTCATAGTGTAATGACGTACGGTTTAATAAACTGGGGTACCTCTACACATATTTAAAAAAATTTCATTGTACAAAAAAGAGCCTTGAGAGTGTTGGCGGGAGCGAGTCAGCTAGACAGTTGTAAACCATTGTTCAAAAAATATAACATATTAACGCTACCGTCAGCAATACTATATTGTAATCTATTACACATAAAAGAACATTATGGTGATTATACAAAAAACGGTGATGCCCATGGTTACGACACCCGCAGTCGAGGGGATATACAGGTTCCGCAGCAGAGACTAACGTCCACTAAACGAAATAATTTCGGAATAGGATTTAATTCGCTTCCTAGTACTCTCAAAAATTCCCCAACAAAACTTTTCAAAGTTAAGCTTAAAAAACATCTTCTGGCCAATGTCTACTATGAACTTTCCGATTTCAGATTTGTTGAAAATTAAGACTGTCTTGTTTTATTGACTTTAGTATTTTTGTTGTTACTGTATTTTTCTGTAGATGACTATTTCTGTAAATGCATTGTATTTTTTTTACTTTTATATTTTTATATTTAAACTGGAATTGTGACATATCTAAGCACCACGGTGTATATTATGATGAATAAAAATACTACTACTACTACTATTGAAGTCTTAGTCTTATTACAGCGTATATATACAGAAAATGTATGCCATGTTTTTATGACCTAATATTGAAATCACAATCATACATGTTTAAGTTAACGTAATTCTGAATGCTAGAGTTTGTTATGTTGACCCACTAGCATTGCAAAATTGCAGCGTTGTGCCTTCGACATACGATATTAAAAGTGCAACGTCTGTTTGTAAATACGGAACTGCTGCTTGTTGCGTGTGTCGCTTACTTTTAATTGTTATCACTACACGGAAACTTGACCCATATCTTATCTGGCGCAAGTTATGCAGTTTTTGTGGGCTAATTGCGTGAACTTTTGTATTTACTGGATTACAGTTTATTTTACACTATTCACTAAAATCCCATGATCAAATTAGTTTGAACAATCTGAAAGTATATATAAGCAATCTCATTTTTGTATCTGAAATCAGGGCTTCTCCACGTTCATTTTCGGCTTGATCGTTTTTTGAAGAAAGTGTTCATTGCATACATCTTATTCATTTCTAGGAAGTTTACAAGTATATCTCCCCTTGGGGCCTTTCTCCAAATCCATATTCTCCAACTATGGTCTCTCGTTCGTCTTTGCGCTTACCTACTTTGGCATCAAAGTCACCTATTATCATTATGTAGCTGGAAGGGTTTTCAAGTATGGTTTCTGGAATTTATAGAATTCTTTGATTTCGTCTTCTTCGTGGTCTGACGAGGGAGCGTATACTTGCACTATCTTCATGGTCTCATTTTTTGTTAGTTCTAGTGTGATATATGCTACATTACCTATTTGCATATTAACATTTCAATTAAATGTAACATGCATCCTATATGCTGCATTACAATAGGCATCAAGAAAGCACCACACAAAGGACTAGAGCCCTTTAAATAGTAAGGCGTTTGGCAGAGATCATTCAGCCTTTGATTTCGAGTCCAACCAACTCTCAACACTCAGCTCCCGGCTTCGAGTGACAACAACCCTCCGCTCTCCAGCCAGAAGGAAGCCACCCAGGACCCAGCGTTCAACTGCCTATTCTGAACTTTGCCGTTTCGTGGACCACTGTTTAGCTTGGACTCTGCAGTTTGCGTACAAGCCGCTTATCCTGGACTCTGCTGTTTCGTGGACCACGGCTCGTCTTGGATTCCGCTCCACTCCAGCCGCCGCCTCCGAGAGGTTGAACAGCGCCCGCGACTCCCGAAGAGGGCCCCCCGGTCACGCTCGCCGCCCTAGCGAGATCGTTCTAGGCGCACGCCCGGCCTCTGCCCCGGGCCACCCTCCGGAGTACTAAGCAAACCTAAACCATGCGACGCGACGCCCGCGGCGACGCCGGTTTTTTGTTTTCGTTTTTGTTAACTCTAGAAGCAACCTATAACCTTTACTCTAAGTGTACATAGTAACGATTAGTTTGTAAATATTAAAACCAATAAAACTGTTCGAACAATCGAATACCTAACTGAAGGTAACGCCTCCATAAGTCTTCGACTGCCGCCATTAGCCCTTACCGCTGAGCTAGTAAGAGGTGTGTTAACTTTTTACTTTATTTTCTTTGCGCCATTCTTGAAACTTGTTAAATTGTTTTTCGTAATAGAGACCGGACTTTTTTGGAAGTAAATTGCTGTCGGTATTTTCAGACATTTTTCTTATTTCAGGCGGAGTACATGAAAAATTGTCTTCACTCATTTTTAATTACTGTTAATTAAAATATACAAAAAATAATTGTCAACAATTTCAAATTTAATTTTCAAATGTCACACCACTGTTACCAACCACCACAAAAGTTCCTAAATTAAAATATAATTTTTTTATTTAAAAAGGGCAAAAAAAGTGCAGAATAGAAAAAATAGTATAAAAATCACTTTAATAAGTCATCTATTGCACTCGTGCAAAGCAAGCTCTTTCTCGTTCTGTATCCAAGTAAGATACAACATGTTCAACAGTAGAATTGAACGAATCTACATTTGTGTGCTGGTTATGTCAAGGAAAGTTGATATCTTTTCGATTGTAGTGGTAATTCCTTATCTTCTCGTAACATGTTGGTTATGGGGCTGGTACGGTGTGCTCCAGTAGCTATTCTGATTTTTCTTTTTCTCGAGACTAAACACGGATAAAATCGATTTTCGTTTTTATTTGAAAATTGTAGGAAGTTAGTTTGAATGCTTTTGTTATCAATATACATTCATGTGTTTTGCTCACTTTAAATATCATTCTATAATGTGCTTTATTATTTAAAAGTGGAAACGTTCTAAGTTTAGTAGGTAGCCTAAGAAACGATTATTTATGCAAGAAAATACAATTAATATCTTTTTCCCGCTGCTGATCATGTAAGTCAGTGATACAGCCTTAGTAACAAAACGTGTAAGTCGGTGATTGTATTTGTTTGCTGCATTTTCTTGACAACAGAACTTAATATTATTATTAAGTTCCTAGGATAATAAAATTAGCAAAGCAAGATACAGATTTAGACGTTTTGTTTATAAATTGCAAGTGTTTATGTGACATGTAACACTCACAGGTAACACGACTCACGAAAATTAATCCTGGTGACAGGTGACAAACCAAAATTTCGATAAGCAGCGGAAAAATTATAATAAGATAACTCGGAATGTATCGCCTATTAACATTTTCGGCAGGCAACAAGCAGCGACTTCGTCTTGGCTTGTAATTGCCTACCTCAAATGTTAATAGGTCCTTACATTCCTTGTTACTTAAATAGCTATTATCTACTCCTGCTGTATAATGGTCATGAATTATGATTCATAATTCATGATTTGCAGCCAATCATAAAATTCTATTTTCATAATTAAATAGTTTGTAAGTTGCAACCAATCAGAAAATTCTATTTTCATTATTCAATAGGTTGTAGCCAATCACAAAATTCATTCTTATTATTAAATGACTTTTGAAGTTAACAGCTGTCACAAATGTCATAATTCGGAAATATGAACACAAAACTCCTATTGCATAGGAGTAGAAAAAATATCGTATTACATTCGCGATTATGGCCATTATTTACTCAGATGACTTGCGCCACAAGACGAAGGCGATTGATGTTTGTTTAACGTCGATACAAGTTTTTAAAAATGTACTTTATTGAAAACTTAAATTACCGGCGGAATCGTAACAATACAAGTTTTTATTATGACATGTAGCTACGAACTAAACTAAATACAGAAGTGGACTTGCAGGTAATCTCTGCATAGGAAATACATCAGCACATGATAAGATAATACAATGCGGCTCCGGCAAGGAGATAAACTTTATCTACTAGGAGTCGGAGTTTAATACTACATAACTGGCGCATGGCGCAAATGTCATCTTCGTGAATAATGGCTGTCATAATCGCTCATATAATAACATAGATACTATTATTTTCGGTGTCGTTATAGCTTATTTTCCAAATTAATCTGAGTATCCTTAAGAGCTTTATTACAGCACCCAGTGCGGTTATAGGTAGATATTACCGCATTCAGTGGGATAATAAGATATTACCGCACTTATTTTTATAAAACAAAGACTACATTGAACCAGAAGTTATTGATGAAGATAAAACCTTAAACAATACACGTTTGCTTATGGCACTTAACGAAACTCGTTTGATTGCCGCAAAACTCGGCTCGCCGCTAGGCCCAGTGCCCTACAAATGCATCGATAAACAAATTTATATCATTTGATCGAATACCTCTATCCTCCAAATAGCTATAACACCGGTGAGTAAAGGTAAAAAAAAAAACAATTCCACAGTCCTTCAGAGGCTAAAAGTATAGGATCATATGGTAGACTCATCCATAACCTACACAAATAACAAAATATTCTTTCTCTCTTGGTTAGACTGCATTTTAAAATGTGTACGGTAGTCTAAGTAGTAAGTAACCTGTTTTTATTATGCAAATGAAAACTTGTTAAAAATAAACGAAACAGGTCAGTAACCTGTCTTAACTGCAAATTTCATTGAAATAAAAAGTGCCTTGAAGGTTGAAAATAATTTAAAATGTATGTCGAAAATAAACAATGCGAACTGAATTTTTAAAAATTTTTACACATTCGCAGGTTTTTATTATAATGAAAACGGAAATGTGTTTATATTAATTATATTTCTAACGCCCTGCAAAAAATCTGCCATTGATGAGTAATTAGGTACCTCTGGAGCTCACTTAACGTTACTGTGGCCGATGCTCTAATTCTGTATGCATCAAAAAATCGCAAGCAGTATTTTAATTATTATGTACGAATACCAAATACAAACTTTCCACGGACGATAAAATCTAGTTTTATGTTTCAAAAATATTCCTTGAAATTATTTTTATTAGAATCGCCAATAGCGATGAAGGTTGTTCAAAACCCAAACACTTTTTTGTTGTTATAAGGTAATACTTCATTTACGGCTTGCATTTAAAAATAGATTTCAAGGTTAAGTCAAAGTACAAATTACCAGTATTTAAAATAACCAGTTTTTGTTGTGCTTCCTATTTATAGTTTTTCACTGAACTTGTACGTTATTTTATTATACCTTGAAAATTATTTATAGACGAGAATATAAAAAATGCAGGAATTTATTATATTTATTGATTTGGAAATTCCACACAACCTTCGGAGTCGCTTTAAATCTTTATTTAATATTCCTTCGTTCTTTGCTACTACTGCCATGTAGTCGGTATAGCATATTTATAATATTCTGATGTTTTCCTATTTCTAGTTTATTACTTCTTAATATTTTGCCTTATTTTTTGTCTTTTTCATTGCTTTGTCTAAAACTACTTGAGCTCAAGATGCGCTTTGGCCTTGCTCTTTTGGTTTTTTCCAACATTCTTAATTTTTCGTGTTATACGAAATTCTGTTTGTACTTTGGTACATGCTCTGCACGCTTCTTACTACCGTGTGTTGTACTCCTCCTTCTGTTAAAGCTTTCTATATATCTTTCCTGTTTATCCAATCCTAAACTGTTTCAAGATCAATGAAGCATTCGTGTATGTTTCCTGCTTCTTAGATTGTTTCTTTACTGATTCCTCTCAATATAAGGAAGGTACCTTGGACTCTGTTTGATTTAAATCCGTATTGGCTATCTTCTAGCGTTCCTTCAGTTTGTGTCCTTATTCTTTTTTACAATATTCTGGCTGGCACCTTTGCTACTGTGCTACGCAGCGTGCTTCCCTTGCAGTTTTGGTAATATTTTGTATTTTTGAAAATTGGTTTAGATTATTTTCGTTTGTCAATCCTCTGGTGCTTGTCTTGTTGCTATTACTCTGAAAAATGTCTCTGATTAGTTCGATTGCTTCTTCCGTTGCTGCTTTTAGCATTTCTGCTGTTACTTGGTCATATCCAAGAGCTTTTCATCACATTGTCTTTGTAATTGCTTCTTTAACTTCTTGCTTTATAAGGTCACTTTCATGGTTCCCTTTTGATCCCGGTCTTCTGTTTCTGACATTTCTTTCTATTTTATTTCTTTTATGTACTGTCCTTTTAGTAGCCCTTTAAAGTAGATTTTATCTCCATTTTATTTGCTACTCTTCGGTTATGTACTCTCCTTAATCATCTGTAATATTCTTAAGTGTGAACGTTTTTCATTTCTCATATTCGTCATCATGCCTTAAAATACCTTTTGAGTTTTCTTGTAGGCCTTCTTCATTTTTACCCACGGCTTATCCATGTTTCTTGTGTTTCTTCTTTTGCGATTCTTTTTATATCTCACTTTTCTTTTTTATATTCTTCATAATCTGCTTGTTTTGCTGAGAAATGTAAAAGAAGAAATTAAAACCACGATAAGATCGTAGCTGAAAATTAAATGTGTGGCAAAAGACAGAATTAAATGACCCCACACTTCAATCAGGAAGTTTAAGAAACGTGATCATGATGATTATCTGGAGCAATAGGCAAATATCTATAAAAGAATCGACTGAGAGCTTAAACAACCTAACAAAATACATGTAAAACATGAAGATGAAAAGATGCGAGATATACGTGATGTGACTGCGAGGTGTACGCTGATAAGTAAATGGACCTATTTTGCCACGGTTGCGTCTCTAAATTTTCTTCTTGTTACCTCATTTGAATTGAAATATAGACTTTCTCTATTCGTTGGTGTCTAAGGCAAGTTGTTTCCAATTTTTACCGATACTTACATGTTATACTTGATTTTTCCCTATGTTACCAAATGGTATATGTCATGGGCGATCACAACAAGACTCATCGTTATTTGAAAACAATCAATTAATATACATTAATATCCAGTTACACAAAAATGCTATGTGAAAATATGAGCACAGATTATATTATGTGTTATGTAAGGTATGTGAAATATATTATTAGAATAACTTATTTATAAGAAACTTGCAGAAGTGATAACTGCTATCTGTTGCGAGGTGGCATACCTTAGATAATATTGTATCCGACTCCCTGATATTTTTACTTTCGAATTTCGGTCTTAAACTGGCATTCTTATAATTAAGACCATTTTTAAGTTCCTATGTTTATAACTTGTTTCATAGTAAAATAAAACTTTTTAAAAACCTGTTTCGGGTTTTATTAAACGAAACTGGCGCAGGCGTTCGGATGCATGGCGAAAATTGGGCTCTTAAAAAATTAAGGAAACCCATTTTCGTGTATACTCTATTCACACTTTATTTACAGTAGGATTGGCCACGAAAATTGTCCCATTTTAGCTATTTAGTTGTGACTAGAGTCCCTGTATATAGGTTACTAAGAGTTGGGCAAACAGCAGGATACATTTTGATTGGTTTGGATCGCTTTTTACAAGGCATGTGTGATAAAAGTGCCATTTTTACATATTTTGTAATATGTTACGACCGCAAGTATCGCATATGCAAATCTAAATTTTAACTAAATTGGGCGTATATTCCTAATAGTCGGTTCTAAAGATTCTAAGAATGATAAATACTCTGAAAACTCTCCCATCCAAAGCAAGTTAGCAAGATTGGTTCCTATAACCTCTTTGTTCGACATACGTCAAATATATAATTTGGATCAAAATTGTATGTCAAATGAGGCTGTTTGCCCAACTCTTAGGGCCGGTTGCAGAAAGCAATGTTAAGTCTGGTGTTAGCTAACATCGCGTCAAAGTGAACAAAATCGCATCAAATTTTATTTACTAATGTATTAGTTACCATAAGCATTTGAGATTTGATTCGTTTTTGTTCACTTTGACGTCGCGTTAGCTAACACCAGACTTAACATTGCTTTCTGCAACCGGCCCTTAGTAAACTATATACAGGATCTCTAGTTGTGACTGTGTAGTTTGAAAAGGCTTAAACTGTCATACTTCATTTCTATTACTTTTAGGTTATAATGCATGTCCGAATATCTGCCATTACACATAGCTATGAACAGAATCTTAGTAAATGTTTGTTTTCATCTTTCTGGTTTAACATTAAAACATCATTAAAAGGAAGATATTAGCAGTAAATCACGGATCTCGTGTGTACACCTTAATGTATTAAGTACGTCAATGCAAAAACTTTCTATTCATACGGTGCTTTCGGCTGTCAGATTTTTTAACATTTGATTAAAATTAAAGTGCTTGATTAATAAAACCTACCTACTAATACCTAAAATGCCTTCAAGAGAAGTTGTACAAAATTGGAATTTTGAATGTGATATTATTTCTGCTTGTGCGTTTTCAAAACAGTGTTAATCCAGAAATTCTTGCTCTGCATTAAAAATTAATCAAAATAGTACTGACATAAAGTTACGGAAGATTGCAGAATTATATAAATATTGGAATATCAACCAATCAGTACTCATTCAGAAGAATAAAGATTACTATTAATTGATACTGCCACTTCACAGAATTCTGAAAATCCACATTTAGCGGAAGGATAAATTTTTTGCAAGCACACAACTTATTGAAATTTTACCAAATCCTGAAAGCCCCTAAAATTTTAAAAGTACTCAACATTTTATAAGTGTACAGAATTTCTAAAGTACATCTGAACCGTAAATTACAATCACAATTTTAGAAAGGAATTGTCTGGCACCAGCATTATGCACTTTTAAACCCAGATTGCATTGTTCTAATAAATAATGAGCACAGCTAAAACTACCTAAAGTCCTAAATAAAGTTGTCGACCTGAAAATTCCGAGTATCAACCAAACAGTAATTTCTAAATCAGAATACTTCAAAAATCGGTTTGATTCCTGTTAACACTCAAAAACTAATTGGGGAACAGGTAAAATCAAATAATGACCAAAAACACACATTAAAACCTGTTGATCATGTAAATTCTAATCCCTTAAGTGTGTCGTCGATTATGCTTACCATAATAATTATTTTATTAGCTACAAGTTCATTTTTGTATCTGTATTGTAAGTGTAGTTTCTTAAAAATGAAACTTATTGAATACAAAACAGATTTTGTTGTACAAGAACACGCAAATGTACAAATTTAATTTTAAGCTTTAATAACTTATTAAAACCTTATTTAAAACCTTTAGTAGGGAGGAATTATATTATTAGAATAGTTTATTCATAGACAGGGCCGTAACTAGGTATAGGCCGAGTAGGCCCCCGCCTACAGGCGCAAGCGACAAGGGGCGCCAAAATGGCACTAGGAAAAAATAATTCCTTTAATACTAATGAAAAAAAAAACAAATCAATAATTGGCCATTTTACAGACAAATTAATTTGTAATATTAATGATTTTACCCTAATTTATGCTAATTATAATAATGCGAATTGCCTTCATTTTGGTCGACACATTATATTCCATGGTAAATACCATTTTCTAAATTATAACTAATGACGAAGTTTCTAGTCAACTATATGTCAAGACAGAGTGTCTCATACATCCTTAATATCTATAGAGGGGTCTCTCACAAATTACCTCATTTGAACCATATATTTCAAAATTTGCGGCACAGAAAGCAAGAAAAATTTGTAGCTAAAATAAATACCAATAAATAAAATTTTTAAGGTGGCGTGATAGGTACGACATTTTTCAAATACCTATAAGTATTATTATTATTTATGTTTTGTGTTCATATGTTAGTAAACATAATAATATGAACTTATTATATTGAATTGCGTTTTATGGTTTTTATTCCAATTGTTATTATTTTGTTTGTTTCTAAGAACACTGAAATAGTAAAAGAAAACACTTAGTAATGCAAATTACATTAATTCACAAAGAAAACGAAAAATCGCACTCGGTGGGATTCGAACCCGTATTCCCACAGGGAATCTGATTCGTAGACAAACGTTTTCATTATGTGCTGGACAAGGAAGTGGATAAACAGCGCCAGACCGGCAACGTGACAGACGCAAATAGGCAGGTGTTTATATATAAGGAACCATGTTCAGTTGACTTCATAATAATATGTACCTACTCTCTTTATTAGAATTATTGTGTTTTATGCTTTTGTTTTTAATCTATTTTTATTTATATTCTATTTTGTGTTAGACGTGTTATTGTGTGTTATGTTAAAATTCAAATGCTGATGTTTTTACAATATGCGAAAGTGGTGGTCACAATTGTGAGCCTTCCTTGTCCCAGTGACGGCAGCACTCGGTTAAATGTAAAAGGATTATAAACTTACTAACCTGCAAATCTCATCGATGATTATAATAATTGTACTCACCGGAGATGACCGCCTACCTGGCCCCTTCATATTTCTGGCACCTCATCGCTACCTTTACTGATTTGGTTAGATGTCGGTACTTTTCGCTAGTACTGCCCAATAGTAACCAGCTAGATTAACTATTGCCTACTCTACTTTCACAGTACAGCACTCGGTAAATCCGCTCGGCTGCTCACGAGCGAGCTCACTAGTCGGAGCAACATGTCTTCGCGGAATTCCTAGCCGGAACAAGATGTCTCCGCGGGATCCACTCCCCTCAATTATCATGTAATCATCTATCACGATCAAGAACGTTTGACGTCTATCATCTGCTGTAGTTAAAAAAAAACACCAACATGATAAAACCAACTAACACGTGCATTCTACCGTAGCTACCATCGAACGCACTAGCTAAAAATACGTATAGTAGCGCTTGCAGGGTCGCATGGCATGTTGTAAGTCATCCCATTATAATTAATTATTGGTTGGTATAATCCCATACGCCACTACGAAAAACGAAACACTTGAACAAACATACGTCGTGTCACTGCAGTATTGTATTTTAGGGTTAAAAATATTCCAGAAATGGTAAGCATAGTAACTAAAACTTAAAAATAATGTGCCGCCACAAACTACCAAATATTGTAACCCTAGGAAATGTTATTTTAACAGTTGTTGTTTTTAAAGCTTTTAAATTAAAAATGTTGGATTTATTTTTGAATACTTACCTGTTTGTTTTCAATATACATCATATACACGGAAATAAATGCAGAAGTCATACACTAAAATTAGTCACTTTTATCGTTACTGTACTGAGGGGCGCAAAAATGTTAGCTTGCCTACAGTAACATTTTACTTAGTTACGGCCCTGTTCATAGAAACATGCGGGCACTTTCAAGCTTCCGTCTTAAATTGGCATTCCTATAATTGTTCATTTTTAAGCCCCTCTGTTTTTAACGTGTTTCATACTAAAAGAAAACTTTTTATAAACCTATTTCGGGTTTTATTAGACACAACTTGTGCTTATTAAGTAATTCCCAGTCCAGCGTGTTATGTATTTAGAAACGCCTTGTAGCTTAAAGATAAGCTTGTATTCTGTTTAAATGCAAGCTGTCCTCTGATAACGCTCATGAGAATGGAAGGCAAAATTATAGACCCAATTTTAGATCTAAAAATTACATACAATTTAATCAACCCAGAAATTTCCATTCCGAAGAACTTTTTAATAAATATATTACATTTCAAAAACTTCAACCTGAATCTGGCCAACAACTTAATTCTGGACAAGAATTTTATTAATGCCTGATAACCCTGAAATGTCAGACTACAGCCACTGTGAAACATACTATAGAATATTTGATTGACTTTTTTCGTTTGCCTGAAGAAGATTTACATGATGACGAAGATTCCGACAAACCTGTAAATTTTCGTTGAATGCCTTCGTAGAAATCTTTTCCGTAAATCCAAAATCAAATTGACTCTATATAATAATACCATCACCTCAAACTGGCGACAAATTGTTAATATATTCCGAAAGTTTGCGTATCGTCCTTTTACCAAAATTTGTGTATATTATTACTCTAATTCAATATATGAACATCCCTTCGATATTTCCATGTCTCAAGAAACCTCTTATCCCAATTTAGTAGCATATTTTTTATTCATTCAGTTTTCATGGTGTATATGTAGGTCTAATAGTCACAGATCTTTTAACTAACCTGTATGCAAATATCCATTACCGATGGAAGCATATTCAAACTGAAAAGACTATAGTTCCTTTCAATTATTCAAAATTAAGCAAAAAGAACAAAAAGAAACAAGCAATGCAACTTTTTCAAAATTGAAACATCTAAAGATATTTTAAGACAATACATTACCTCCCAGAACAGAGCAATTTGGTAATTTGCCTGCAGCTGCAAAAGATTGATATGAAGTAGCAATTAAGAGTAATTTACGTTACAAGGCCGGAAAATGACTTATTAAAAGTACGAGTTTAGATGTTTACGGACGAGCTGAGGAATGAGCCGAGTCTGGAATTTCTAAACGAGTACTTTAATAATATTTTACGGCCGTGTATCTTACAATGTTTTATTTCATAATGTTTTATATTATCGTCCTAATGACTTTAATCCTCTATATAATACAGGAGAACGATCCAGACGTCTGTCCGTCACGAAAATTGCAGACGCGATGTCCCTGGTTGAGCGAATGCGGGTTACGGTAGCGGAGCCTCGAGGGCTCCCTTGGAAAGGGGCGGAGCCCCGAGGGCCCCCTTGGAGAGGGGTGGAGCTCCGAAGGCCCTTTGGAGAGGGGCGGAGCCGCGAGGTCCCCCTTGGAGAGGGGCGGAGCCTCGAGGACCTCCTTGAAGAGGGGCGGAGTCCCGAGGCCCCCCTTGTAGAGGGGCGGAGTCCCGAGGGGTTCCTTGTGGAGGGGCGGAGTCTCGAGGGCCCCCTTAAAGAGGGGCGAAATCCCGAGGGCCACCTTGGGAAGAGGCGGAGCCCCAAAGGCCCCCTTGGAGAGATGCGGAGCCTCGGGAGCCCCCTTGGAGAGAAGCGGAGCCCCGAGAGCCTCCTTTATGGGGGCGTAACCCCGAGGACCCCCTTGGAGAGGGGCGTAGCCCCGAGGGCCCCCTTCTTTGGTCAGATGGACGGGAGGGGCGTGGGACGTGTTATGAAAATGTATGAGATTTTTTGTAAAAAAATACAAGAGGCCGGAAAAAGTCACTGTCCGGCCTTCAGCAATAGCTACATTAAAAAACAACTGGTTCCAAACGAGTTTAATAAACACATCCGATAAATACCAAACATTAATTATATGCCAACCTCTTATCCTAGAAGATTATACTTGAGCCAAAGACAAACATTAAAAAACTAGCAATTTTAATATAAACTCCTAACAAAACCGAACTTAAGACTAGATCATTTGAATCCAGAAGAAAAACTTTATTAACAAACATTTGTTCAAACTATAAAGATTTTTTTACATTCCTGAAATTCCTCTCTCGACTACAGAATTAACTGAACACTGTATACGAACGAAAACAGACACCCTGATTTTTACTAAAACTTACTGATACCTACATATACACCGACAAGTCAAACGACAAAAAAAGAAAATGCTGAAAGAAGACAATCGAACTAATCGAATTGCCTTATGACTTTCCAATTTGGGTAGTCCCAAAAAACGTGATGCCTCAGGAAAACAAAAATAGGGAATCTTTGTCAATTATAGAAAACTTAATTAATAAACTATTGATGATAAATTCTCTTTACCCCGAATAGTAAAATAATTTTGACATAGCGAACTATTTCACAACCCATGACTTAGCCTCCAATTTCCAGTAAATCGAAATGGACCCACGAGACAAAAAAAACAGATTTTTGAGCAGAAGAAGACCATTTTTACTTCAAAAGAATGCTGTCAAATTCAAAATTCTAATGAAATATGCATTACCTATACGGTTTTTGTGAACCATAATACTAAACATTCAAAATTTAATGAGTTATTAATAGAACATCGTCAACCTGCAACTTATTATTAATGTTATTAAACGCTTTCTCAATACATTAACGCTATTACAATACTTAACCCTGACAACCCTTAGATTTCACAGATGCACTACACAAATCACATATACCTATAATTAATCCGGAACAACGACAACACCAAATTATTAATTATCAACATCGCAAAACGAACCACAGAAGAATACCCGAAACAATCGAACACCCACAAAGAAAATATTTTGGACACGACATTAAAAATTTTATTATACATTACGAAATCGACTTTACAACCTGACACGACACAAAATCGAGAAATTTGCCCCAATCCCTTTGCGATGGTATCCCTTTTGCCCTTATACTACATATAGCTATTATAAAAATAACTCAATCATATTAGTAATTTATCTATTAAGGGCATAATCAATAGATTATAGCATGAGAGAATGTTTAAAGCGCGACGCTAACATACGTTTTGTATTGACAGCCATGAAAAGTCATAGTGACAATTTGGAAAGTACCGAAAGTAGGAGTTCGTCCATTGCTGCTTAAAGTGGGGTTGGATTTTAAAATAAATGAAGAGCTTGAAGTCTTCCCCACGAATTTAAATTTTTAAATTCGTCGGGAAGACTTCAAGCCCTTCATTTATTTTAAGTACCGAAAGATCAAATGTTATACGTTTGGCAGTACTGAAGTGTATTGTCAGTCTATGTCTAATTCGAGAGGTTAATAGGTTAAGTTTTGTTTGTTATTTGACACAGATTGACGCAAAACTTACAAATTTCGAATTTGGCATAGCTTGACAGTGCTACCAACAATGCAGTAGTAAGTGACATGGTTTTATCCCACTAGTGGAATAAAGTAATTTCATTATTCCACTAGTGGATAAAAAGTGGTACTTTAGACGGTTCATAAGTGTGGATAAAACTTCAATTATAAGGTGATTGTGGATAAACAATTTTATTTCTAATAGTTAAATTAGTCACAGTAACCCAGTAACGACCGAAAAAGTTTGACCGTTGTACAAAAAGCACATGAATATGCGCAAATATATAACTAAATACCATACCCAACACCAAATATGTAAATATTCCAAACCTACAAAGTTTCCTCAAAAAAACATCCAAAGTCTATTACTCTGTACTACTAGATTCTCATACAATGTATTACCTGAATAGCAAATACGTATAATTTTTAAAACTAGGAATATATCTAAAAATATTAAATTTGCATGTATTGAAGTATCTTGAAGTTTACTCCTTCCCGCCAAGAGCGAATGCAATAAAAATATCCATTTGTGGATTTTTTCCAAACCTTTTCGCTTCTTGTATTACTCCTTCCCGAATCTGCGTAATCCTTTTCCTGGTGTATCCCAAGCTTCCAAATTTCTGCATAAGAGACAGGCAGTGCTGTTTAAGTTTGTTATCAGTTGTACCTAGGCGAAGTATATCTGTTAATCGTTAAGAAATTTCATGTTCACCATTTCAACTTAAATCTTGAAAGGATACCAACAATCTGCTGATCTTCTGGATGACTCCGAATGGCATGAATGAGGGGAAAGGTGATTTTTCCTTCAGTAATGTCATCGCAAAACGTTTTCCTTTTGAAATACTGCAATATCAAGACACAATAAAAATTTTGACAAAGCTGCAATAGCCACATAGTTTGAAATAATTAAAAAATATTAGGATACATTTTTGGTTTTTGAAATTTTAATAAGTAGTTTTATTAACCAGAAAAATTTTGTTTACTAAAGTATAAAATCAACAAGCTATATCAAACAAACTAACTAAACTTACATCCTTAGAAGTAAAATTTTCGTAGTCGTTTACAATTTGAATACCCTGAGTCAGAAGGTTGTTAAATTTTGAAAAATCGTCTTTTCTTGTACTGCACGAGGACATCAAAGTAGTGACTAGGTTAACAATGCCACCCGTTTCTAGAGAAAAAAAGTCAAGTTATCGTTATTTGCTAAGTAAAGTAACTTCTTACTAAACTCGCACATTTGACAATATTCTTCTTCGGTGGCACAAATAAGACCTTCTTTCCAATATATTTCGAGGCCTTGTCCTCTCGACCCCCTTACGAGTATTTCAGCAACTGCACGAGTTGTTTCTGCACTATACTCCTGCACAAAATTAATATAAGTAGTTATGAATCGACGTTGCAAAGCAACTCTGATTCTCTTTCTATACAATGTATTACTTCCAAAACGATAGATGGATATCCTGAGTAACGGTGTATTATTTATAGACGATTCCTTAATTTTTCTTGAAGCTAAACAGGGTAAGTATTTAAGAAAAATTGTAGGATTGACTAAAGCAATATAGAGCATTTCTTGCGAAAAAACAATTATTTCATTCGCAAAACGTTATCCTACATAAATTTATAGTATCACATGCCATTCCCGGTGGGTTCTCCAGGAAATCAGTTTTAGTGGTCAATGGCGATCCTGAATGCAAGGGGCCTAAATTTTATTTACCCCTTCAGACCTCATGTACATAGTAGTGCACATTGACTTTAAAAAATTATTTGTAATGTCCTTTTTAGGATACTGCATTGGTTGTCAACTACTACTGGTCTAGGCCGGTAAATTTTACTATGTAAACGCTAGTTACCAATGCAGTATCCTAAAAAATCTTATACGATACACGACCGGTAGCATTTTTATGGCCAGACCAAACATACAGGTCTCGCCCTACGGGCTCGACCTGTAAAGTATTGGCGCGGCCATAAAAATGTTGCTACCGGTCTAATAACGTAAATAGCTATTTTGGCGAATAGGGTTTTAATCTGTTTGTACACCTTCATTTACACATTATTAAACGATATTCACAGATTTTCATGCCATCTAGAGAGTAACTTTCATAGTACTTGCATATTTTGACAGTGCCCTGTAAGTTTGTCGTCAAAATGTCATGAATGTGTTAAAAATGTGACAGATAAACTATAAACTTTTGTTTGTAATGCGCATCTATTGATAATAGTTCTGATTTTTACCTAAAAATCGCTCATAAACATGATGTACAGTCGTGTTCAAATAAAGCTGGGACAACGTTTTTCTCATATGTAGGTTCAGTTAAGAATTGAAGAATAACTCCATGTATTTCCTGCTATCAGAAAGAGTTACAGTAAACTGTAACAGGTAATGAAATCTGTAACTCTTTCTGATAAGAGAAAATCCGTGGAGATAGTCTTCAATTCTTAACTCAACATGCATGTGTAACGGATGTATAGTTAGATTAGGTTAAGGTTTTATTGCGGTAAAGTGATAAAATCCAAAGGGGAAGTAGTACTAAACTGTCAATTTAAAAATAAAATGTACCAATTAACATTTCAAGTAATGGACGGAAAGGGGCCACCATTGATAGGAGCTGAAAGTTGCCTCCAGCTGGATTTGATAAAATTGAATGTGAACGCAGTTAAAGAAATTGGAGAAGTAAACGAAACGCAGTTTTTGACGAGAGAAAAAGTAGTAGAAAAATACCAAGAGATATTCAAAGGATTGGGATGCCTACCAGGAGAATATGAGCTAAAATTGGATACAAGTGTCAGCCCCGTAGTGAACCAACCACGAAGAATACCGGTCTCGCTGAAAGCAGAATTGAAGAAAACTCTGGGAAGACTGTGTGAACAGAAAGTGATAGAAAAATCACTGAACCGACTGCATGGGTAAGCAATTTAGTGATTGTAAAGAAACCAAATAAGCTACGCATATGTTTGCATCCTCGAGATCTGAACACGGCATTAAAAAGAGCGCATTATCAAATTCCCACGATAGAAGAAGTGTTACCGAAGTTGGGTCAGGCTAAAGTTTTCAGCACACTCGTGTGAGAAGGCTTTTGGCACATAAAATTGGACAACAAAAGCTCAGAATTGACGACGTTTTGGACTCCATATGGAAGGTACAAATGGAATAGAATGCCATTTGGAATCTATACAGCCCCTGAAGAGTTTCAGCCGAGACTACATGAGACATTTGAGGACTTGACAGGAATTGAGGTAAATGCAGATGACATACTGGTCTATGTGAGTGGGGACACAAAGCAAGAAGCCATCATAGATCATGACAGAAACCTAATTCAACTAATGGAAAGGGCAAAACAGGTAAATCTGAAATTTAATCTTAAAAAGTTGAAATTTAGAAGTCAACAAGTAGAATACATGGGGCACATTCTAACAGAAAAAGGGCTTCATGTAGATCCAAAGAAAGTTGAAGCGATAACAACGATGCTACAACCAAAAAAACAGAACAGAAACACAAAGGATTTTAGGAATGGTGAACTATTTATCCAGATTCTTACAACTGTCGGAAGTGTCAGAACCACTTGGGAAACTAATTTACAAAGACAATGAGTAGGCTTGGCAGCATGCACAAGAGGAAACATTAAAAAAAATAAAACAAATGGTAGCAGCAACGCCAGTGCTGAAATATTACTGTACAAACAAACCAGTAACCATCCAATGTGATGCAATCAGCCATGGTTTGGGTGCATCTCTAATGCAAGAAGGAAAACCTGTAGCATTTGCTTCAACACTATCAAAAGTGGAAGAAAATTATGCACAGATTGAAAAAGAGTGTTTGGCGATAGTATTTGCATGTGAAAAATGTCATCAGTACATCTGTGGTCAAAAATCGATAACAGTTAAATCAAATCACAAATCGTTAGAAATAATTTTTAGAAAATCTCTGTTGAAAGCTCCGAAAAGGCTACAACGAATGATGTTAAGACTACAGAACTACGATTTAAAAGTAACCTATAAGGCTGGAAAAGAAATGTATATAGCGGATCTTCTTTCGAGAGCTACCATTAAAAGTAACCAACGAGAAGAATGAAATAAACGCGAGAAAATATACCAAGAATTAGAAGAAATTAACATGACAGAACATCTGAATTTAAAAGAAGAGCGTCTACAACAAATACAGAAGTACACAGCAAAAGACGAAGCATTACAAAAGCTAACAGAAATAATTCTAAGAGGATGGCCAGAAAGGAAGGACGAAACCTCATTAGATATTCGAGAATATTGGTAATTTAGAGAAGAACTGAGTGTACAAAATGGTGTAATATTCAAAAGTATGACTGTAATAATTCCAAAAGAAATGCGAAAGGAAATGGTAGCAAGAGTACATGAAAGTCATTTAGGAGCAGCAGCTTGCATCAGAAAAGCTCGTGATGTGATGTACTGGCTGGCAATGACCAATGATATTAAAGCCAAGATAGCAAACTGCGAGGCATGTAGAGAATCGGAAATAGCGCAGCAAAAGCAACCGATGGTAACGCATCAAACTCCAGAAAGGCCTTGGCAAAGACTCGCAATAGACTTATTTAAATACAATAAACAGGATTACATAGTTATTGTGGACTACTATTCAGACTATTGGGAATCGGAATTGTTACAAGATATAACAGCTGAAACAATCATAGAATCGTGCAAAAAATGCTTTAGTGTGCATGGAATACCGGAAGTAGTAGATACAGATGTTGGAACACAGTTGGATTGTTCAGCGTTTCGAAAATTTAGCAAAGATTGGGGGTTTATACACTGCACATCATCACCTTACCACCACCAATCCAATGGGAACGCTAAATCAGCAGTAAAAATTGTAAAAAAGATGTTGAAAAGAACGGCTAAAGCAAAATCAGACTTCTGGAAAGCAGTATTAAACTGGAGAAACACACCAACTGAAGGCATGAACAGCAGTCCAGTCCAAAGGCTCATGTCAAGGAGAACTAATACCGGACTACCTACAGCAACAGCGTTATTAAAACCACAAGTAATAAACAACGTACCAGAAAAAATCAACCAGAAATAGAAAAAGTATAAGGCAGTATATGATAAGAACGCTAAAGCCAGAAAGGAATTAGTTGTTGGCCGAGACATAAGGGTGCAACTTAATCCAGAAAGACGAGCAGACAAGTGGACCAAGTGGCAAGTTATTGAACAAATCGACCCAATATCATACATTGTTGAGATAGGGGGGCATACATTCAGAAGAAATAGCAGACATACCTATAAGAACAACAGCCGAACAGCCACCAGAGACAATAGAAACATCAAGAAAAGAGGATGAAACAAGAAATAAAGGAGAAACTACAACAATCACAGAATGTCAAGATAAAACAGAAGAGCGACAGAGGGTCAACGAGAAGGTGAAAGAAGTACAGCAGAACGAACTAAGGGTGCCAGACCAAGTCACATCAAGTGGACGGCAAGTCAAGGTGCTTGTGAAATTTAAAGACTTTGTGAATGATCTAAATACTTTGTTTTTTGAATACTTTAAGAATTTTGTGAATGTCTTAATTAAAAGAAGGAAGATGTAACGGATGTATAGTTAAGTTGGTACTAGTTCATAATAAATAGTTCGTTTATGACAGAGCATACAAAAAACAGCATGTGAAAAAAAACACTGTCCCAGATTTATACGTTTTATTTATACAAATTTTATGTTATACAAGTTTTATGTTATACACTAATTTTAAATGTTAACCTCCTATTTAAGTTTTTATATTTTACTGTGCATTTCCCTTGCCATACGATAAATAAATAAATAAATAAATAAATAAATTTGCACACGACTGTACATTTGTACATGGACATATGCATACGGTGTCGGGCAGTATGCAACTGTGTACACGTGCGATAAATGCAATGTCCATTTATGTTTACTTAGAGAGAACAATTGTTTTGCTATGTTTCATAAAAATGCCAAATAAGGCTGGTCAGAGTTTGACTAAGATTGTTTTACATTTTCTATAATCTGTATTGTTTTCAGTTACTCTAGCAAAATAAAAACTATCTTGTGTATTTTATTTTGCATCATTTGAGACTAGTTGTACATACACATGTACATATTATTTTTCGTAATCAAAAATGCAATTTTTTTTGTCATAATTGTAAAATGTGAAGTCCCCAGAACCAAAAAACAGGACAACATTTTGTTTTACTTACAAACAAAAAATGGGGTCTGAAGGGGTTAATGTAAACTCATCTTCCCTGCTTGTGTAGTTTGCAAGCATGACAGTTTGTACAAACAATCTCAGTTATGACTGTTCTGATGATTGATGCATTACTTTTTTAATTATGAAAGTACTTTATTATCATCCACGAACAATGCGTAAAGCTATAAAAATAGAAATATAACAGGAAAGATTAATTTAAACTTAGAAACTGGCAATCGTTATTACCGATCTAAAACTTCAAATTATTTAAAAATAATTAAGAGTAATTACTTTGTAGCTACACTACGGTATGATGGTGGTTTTAAACAGGTGTCTTCTTGCTGATTTTTAGGTATCTCACCACTCTACAAAATCCTTCTGTTTTCTTTTTTCAATGGAAGCGAGTATTAAATTAAAATAAAACATCAGGAGTAGCTTTTTTACTGGAGCTCACGAATAACAAACCTCCAGAAAATTGTTTGACACTGACGAATTAAAAAAAAACTTGGATTTAATTCATACTGGGAGAAAAATATGTAGTTTGGTTATTGGCGTCAAATGTACATGTCGGAACTAAATTACATCGGAGGTGTTTCAATTTGGAGACATTCCATATTCCATTCTGCTATGTGCACTCGTCGTGGTTAGACGTGCTTTGATGGTTCGCTGCATATTGCTAATACAAGTTTGTAACTATTATAAGAAATCGTTCTAATAATGCCAAATTCAGGTATAAAGCAGACCAAGTATGTAGCGGGAGAAGAGGCCCTCATCCAAAGAGTTATCGAAAAGGTCCTGAATTTGCTTGCACTTCTAACAGGTCTTATGAATAAAATACAGCAAAATTTGGAAGCTCAAATGCTGGAAAGGTTCAAACAGTATGAAGATAAAATTGGTCAGTTGGAAGCTCAGCTAACTGTAGCCAAACGACACTTGGCGCCTAGAGCTGGGCGATATTGAAATTCTGATATAGATTATTGATAACTGTGAAATATCGATATATTGCAATGATACCCCCATTTTTTAAATATATAAGGCTTCATGTAAAAATATAAATAAGGGCAAACCACAATTTATAAATTAAATGATTTTAATATTTGAATTTTATGTCAAACTCAGGGCTAACGAAAAAGATGTAGTAATTATTTCAATAAATGGTTTATTGCTCTCTGTATTTCATTTATTTGCAGTTAATTAGGGCTTAGCTCCGGTAAAGCATGAAATTAAAAAAAATCTTGTCTCAGAGGAGTAGGTTCATTAACTTTGTATTACAAAAGCTTTGCTGTATGTTAAATTAACCAGTATAACAGGTGCGTGACATGTCTATAATCTTAAAATTTAGTGTACACAAAATTATTTGCACGTTTACGAAATTTAGTGTAAATTTAATTAAAAATACCGAAAAGGGCAAGACCACATCAGATAAATACTGAGAATTATATGACGTAGCTTCCGGCTAACCTGTTTTGTTTTAGATGACGAAAAACTGACCCGCGGTGTGCATTTGTCCTATTTCCGGCAAAACTTGTTAAATTGGTTTCAAACCACAAATTTAAGGGACGCTTCCTCGATTATTCGAATCTAGAACGGATCTACGCAACTGGAACGTTCAACCCCTCATACAATGTGTGATCTTGTCGAAACCCAAATTCTACGGACCTGCTCCAACTGCTTTCTGTGAAATTTACCTTTCGAAGTGGTGCTCCGATGCTGGCTCGTACAATGAAGAAACGACACGCCAACTACACATTTGATAACGGATCGTTGGTCCAAAGTTCTATACCCAAGTACTCCTGAAGATCCTCTCTAACGTAGCACACAAGGTTCTGGCTGTCCGATGTCTCTGCTACTCGGAAAAGGAACCTCAAAGTTAGTCGCACTTGAACGATTCTTGCAGCTGGCTATTTTTCTTTACTGGGCACTGCTATCACTTTGAAAATTAGCCACAAAGATGGCTTGTACACTGGTAAATATTATAAACACATTTTAGGCTCAACAATTAACTCTTTTTGTTAACGATTTTACAAATAACTGGGAGCTCAACTGGCACTCAGCATACATTTTTCAAGCTTCTATTTGATGTTCTTGACAAACGACTGTCTCGTTTCCTAGCAATAACGATTTACATTTGTTTTTAAAAAATAAGGTTTGATTTACATTTTTACTTATGGACTATAGTTTTGATAGAATGTTCTTGCTTAAATACTAAAATGTCTTTTTCTTTGAAATTGTTCACGTAGCACTTTGCTCTGCTTTTATTCACTTGAGTTTTAATTGCACTGATTCACATAAGTTTATTTAGCACTGTATCAATTGTCTGTGTCTTCCGATAGGTTGCCTTATTGCACTTTGCAATCTTTACTCCTTCGTACTGCTTTACACTGTTCCTTTTCGTTAGCTTGCCGTTTGGTGGCTTATAAACCTTTAATACTCATAACACCCCTACAATTTCTGTACTTCACAACACATCTTGTATTATTTTAAAATTCATATCATTGTATTGATTTTATTCAACTCGAACCTGTCAGATACATAATTCAAGCTGCATTTGCCATTCCGAACATTAATTATGACTGAAACCCTGAACGTAACCCTTTTGAATTCTATCTTATCTCATACCAACCTTTCTTACTGAGATTATAATGGCTGCTGCTCATATCAAGTGCATTTTTAGTGTAAAATTACTGAATTTCTTCCAATAAATAAAATATTTAATTCTGTGCTCATTTTCAATCTATTCATTTCCGCGTTAACTAGGCAATCAGAATTGCGGTGGGCAGTAAACCATCACAATATATTGATATATGCAAATGTCGATACACATCGATATATATCGATTAATATCGATAGTTTTCGATGCTTATCAAAAATATCGATGGTTATTGATAAATATCGATAAAATCAATAGTTATCCATACTTATCGGCATATTTCGATAAACATGGATAGTATATTAATAATTAACTATACTAGTATATACTAGGGTAGATATCGGTGTACATGTAGTAGATATATATAGGGTGTCAGACACCGATCGTTTAAACTGTGCACTACGATATTCTACATAGAATTATGAGTAGAAAACCTTAATATCAAAATGATGGATGTGTCTTCATGATCCCTCAGAAGTGGTAGTTAGAAAAAAAAAATAGGTAAAGCACCTTTTCTGTGTATAATTTGTTAGACTTGTATTATTTAGAGAAGAGCATGTCACGTGATCGAGGCAATCTAGTAAAACGCGTTTATACGGGTAACCTGCTGACTTAGGCGAGTTCAGACCGCTCTATGATCATTGCATCATCAGACGTGGCAATGTATTTGTTGTTTGTCCCCAAACAAACCTATGTTGGACCCTTCCGAACGCGTTTTAGTAAACTGCCCCGATCACGTGACATGCTCTTCTCTAAATAATGCAAGTCTACTACACATAAAACGATAAAAATTACACTTTTTCGCAGATAAATACACAAGAGCGCGATTTTTTATCAGATAAACTAATTTTTACTTTCTTTTACAATAAAGGAAGTATTGGATTTACCCCAAAAATTCGAAATTGAGTTTTCAACAGATCTTCACGTTTTAGACTTCCCTGAACCCAAAAAACATGTAAATACGTGTTTTACGGTGAAATACGTCGTTAATTTAGGTGAAAAGAGTACCGCAGGAATCGCAAGCAAAGTGTAAAAGTGTGTAATCAAGGGAAAACTTCGGGAAGCAATAAAACGGTAGAAGTTTGTCGCAACTGATAACGGTCTGAAAACGGGAAAATACGTACAGCGTGCGCGCGCGTCTGTAGAGGTCACGGCCCACGATTGACGCGAACGCCGACCAAAGTGCTATCGTAAGGCAGCGGCTGGCACAAAATATATGGATAAAAGAAAGCGGAATAAAGCAGGCAACGAATCGGAAGAAGAACAGGAGATATCTAGAAAAAGTAAATTTGCCAGTAGGTCGCCAAATAAAAGCGAGCGCAAAGAGAGCAAAATGGCAACAACCAAAGATATAGAAGATATAAAACAGTTTCTGAAAAACCTGAGCAAAGATGTTACGGAAATAAAGATGGCGAATAAGGGGATCAGGAAAGAGATGCAAACAATCGGCACTGAGGTCAAAGAGCTGTTGAAGAGGTGCAATGAAGAAATAAGCAAATTAAAGCAAGATCTAGTGCAAACAAAAGAAAAATGGTTAATGGATAAAACTGAAGCAGATAAAAAAATTAACGGACTGGAACAAAAACTGGAAGAAATGGAATACAGGCAAGAACTGCAAGAGCGAAGAAAGAAGAAGAACAACGTTACCGTAACAAGATTAAGCGATCAGCATAGTGATCCTGAAAGAGTAATACATGTTGTGAAAAATATTGCAAAATATCAACTAGGTATTGAAGTAGACATAAAAACCGCATACAAAGTAAACGATGATAAATGGGTGATCCAATTAAACAACTGGGAGACAAAACGAAGTCTGCTCAGCAAAAGTAAGGTTCTTCGAGAGTCAAAAATTTTCTTTAATAGTGACATGACCTACAAGGAGAGGAAAATGCAAAAGCACATAAGAGACAGGGCGCGAGAGGAAGAAAGTAGAGGAAATAGGACAAGGACGGGATACGGAAAGCTAAAAGTAAACGATAAAGACTATGTATGGGACCGAAAGACAGAAAAATTGATAGAGGTGGAGGAAGGGGCAGCAGCTCCAAAAAAGTGAGCAATAGGAAGGTTAACGAGAAAATGATGACGATCCAGGCAATGAAAAAGGATAAAAGGAAAGAGAATAGAGTAGGGGATGATAAATATCAACTAGGTGATAACCACATACTGAGATTTTCCACATGGGTTTGACATAGTTGCGGCACAGGAAATCAGGTGGAAAGGTGATGGTGTAGTGGAAAGAGCAAATTACTCATTTATGTACAGTGGGGGAGAAAGGAAAATAAAAAAAGTGTTCTATATTTTGAAGCTATAAATGAAAGAATGTGTAAAATGCGAATAAAAGGGAGACTTCATAATGTCACATTTATCAACGCTTATGCACATACAGAAAATGCAGACGACAGCAGCAAAGAATTATTTTATGACTTACTTGAATCGGTATGCGAAGCGTGTCCCAAATATGATGCAGTAGTGCTATTAGGAGACTTTAATGCACAAATAGGAAAGGAAGGAAATATCAAGGAAGTGGTAGGCAAATTCACGATCCACGACAAATCGAATGATAATGGGTTTAGAATCTGCCAGTTGGCATTATCGCACGATTATTTAATTGCCAGCACTGTATTTGAACATAAAATAATTCACAAAGGAACTTGGACACATCCGGGCAACCGGAGGCTAAACCAGATAGACCACATAATGATAAATAAACGAAGAGCGTCTGAAATGCAAGACGTTCGAACATATAGAGGGCCGAACTGTGATTCAGATCATTTCATGGTGGGTGCGAGGATGCAACAACGAATTGAAACCGTGGACAGGCGAAGCGAACACAGAAACCGAAAATGGAACACCGAAAGCCTAAATAAAGCGGAGGTTAGGCACAAGTACTGCACCATTCTAGAGGGATACATGAAGCAGAAGGAAGAAGAGGAGACGATAGAGCAAAAATGGAGCAGTATCAGAAGTAAATTGATCAAGACAGCAGAGGAGGTGTTAGGAGAAAACAAACGGGGTGCAATAAAAACAAACAAATGGTTCGATAAAGAATGTGAAGAAATGATAAGCAGAAAAAATAAAGCCAGACTAAACACGATAGCTAGAGAATCTGAAGATAATACGGAGGCATACAACAAACTAAAAAAAGAGGCGACAAAACTTTGCAGGAAAAAAAGCGAGAATGGTGTAACGAACAAATTAGGAAAATGGAGGAATGTTACAAACACGGAAAAACCAGAAAATTTTTCAAAGAAATTAAACAGTTCACGAGTAAAGGCCATACAAAAGTTTGGGGCTGCAAAGCAAGCGACGGCACACAACTAACTGAAAAACAAGGAATCCTGGGTAGGTGGAACAACTAGTTCGAAGATCTTTTAAATGTTGACGACCCCGGAGACAGTGAAGAGCAGGAAGCTTATGAAGATGTGGAAAATCATGAGGAATGCCCTACATATGAGGAAGTGAGCAACGTAATAAGCAGTCTAAAAAACAATAGAGCAGCGGGCCCCGACGAAATTGTAGGAGAGATAATTAAAAGTGCAGGGCCTGCACTGTATAGGCAAATGCACCAGTTGATAAAACTGATCTGGGATAAGGAACAGATGCCAGAAGACTGGGAAAGAGGTATTATTATGCCAATATTTAAAAAAGGCAATAAAGAAATATGTGACAACTACCGAGGGATATCCTTGCTCAATGTGCCATATAAAATACTGTCGTCCGTGATACACAATCGCCTATCTAAACACGCTGAAAATGTGATAGCAGACTACCAGCAGGGATTCAGGCCTAATCGTTCAACCACAGATGGCTTGTTTATTATCCGGCAAATTTTTGAAAGGTGTTTTGAACACAACATCAAATTACATTGTTTATTTATTGATTTTCGACAAGCGTTTGACTCTGTAAAAAGAAGTAAAATCAAGGAAGCACTAAGATCACTTGGAATTCCAAACAAATTAATAAATCTAATTAGCATGACCCTAAAAAATAGCAAATCTGCGGTGTTGGTGCAGCAAGGAAAGACGGAGTACTTCCAAACAAACGCCGGCGTGAGACAAGGGGATGCTCTATCGGCTCTGCTATTTAACCTAGTGATGAAATTCATAATATGAAAAGTAAATATACCTGGCACATTGAGAACTAAAAGTGTCCAATTCGTAGCATACGCGGACGATGTAGTGCTGATTAGCAGAACGCTAAATACGCTGAAATCCTCATTTATAGACTTTAAAAACGCAGCTAAAACATCGGGCCTAGAAATTAATGGAAAAAAGACTAAATATCTGGTCTTGGACAAGAGCTCTGACAATAAAAAGGAACTATGCGTTGAAAATCAAAAGTTTGAGCAAGTGAGTGAATTTATATACCTTGGATCACAAATAAACACTACTAACGAGCTGGATGATGAAATAAAAGGACGAATCCAATCAGGGAATAAAGCATACTACGGATGCAAAAATCTACTGCACTCTAAACCACTGAACCACGCTACAAAACTTAAAATTTATAGAACCTTAATTCGCCCAGTAATTACGTACAGTTGTGGTTATCGCAGAAGAATTAGAAACGCTAATGAAGAACGAAAACATAGTGCGGTATTGCAAGGCGCAGAGACTCAGATGGTTCGGGCATGTGATGCGTATGCCGAAATGCAGAGTGCCGCAAGTGATGCTTGACTGGGACCCTGGATATGGTAGAACCAGAGGAAGACCTAGGGGTAAATGGTTATCTGCGGTACTCCAAAACCTCGATATAATGAAAGTGAAAAACTGGATGGGCAAAATCAAGGAGAGAAAAGTATGGAAACACGTCGCCCAACAGGGTAAAACCCACATAGGGTTGTAACGCCGAAGGATTAATTAATTAATTAAATATATTTATTATCCGATATCTTTATTTAATTATTTTCTTGTAACTGAAAACAACAAACAATTTCACTTTATCGATGTTTCAAACCAACCGGTATTACAAAATAGAATATTACAAGAATCAGTCCAACAGTAAGTGTATTCCATTTTTATGAGCACAAGTGTACTTGAGTACTTCACTTCTAAGGCTGACGAGAGTTGTGGAATTCCGAACGTGCAATTTTGTTTTTTGTTTCCTAATCAAATTATCGATAATTTTAGAAGAGAAACCATTGTACACAGCGATGCTTTTTATGGTCTGAAGTTCAGTGGTTTATCGATTTTTGTTTAAGGGAAAGGTTAACAGTCTATGCACTAAGAAATTTAGAGCAGCCATTTTGTGTTGAAAACAATGATTTGAATCCGCTAAAATGAATCTGTTTACATTGGTTTAATTTCTATAAACATCGAATTCCAACTTATTTTAATTTCTTTATTACCAAGATATCTAGAAATGGCAGTTGTCCTTAGTTTTCTATTTCATATGTGAATTTTATGCTAGGAAATTTGGAATTTAACTGATTCAAAAAAATCAGTGCAAATAACAACGAGTGTATTAATTGTAACAGTCAATAAAAATGGTTTTTATTTAGTGTTTTCTATATTTTAAAAAAATAGTTCAAGATCAAGATGTAATTTAGTTCTCTCTGACTTATGGTAATTCATTTGCTTCAATTTGTATATATCAAGTTATGGCAAACTTCAATTTGATCATGGCATGCTGCGAATGAGTTTTTTTTAACACACGATATATCGGTTAAGTGTGGAAAGTGGTTGACTGTCAACGATGAATGTTTGTGTGTATACCATACAATTTTAAGACACAAAAGTGCACCATATACAGTCTGTTCTACAAAAAAGGCCCCGCCTTCTAGCTACTTTATTATTTATTTTAGACCCAATAAACCTTATATCAAATCAAATGGCACATAAAAACCTACATTTTAACACTATCAAAAATTTTTTATCTTTAATTGTTTCAGAGTGGTGACGTCACATGCAATTTTTTTAAATGACATTGTATATATTTTTTACATTTTCTGGTAGAGGTTTTTTTCTCTTTTCAACAATATAAATATTTTATGCCCTTACATACGAAAATTTTCGAGAAAAAATTAAAAAACTTTTTATCGGTGGGAGGCCACGATACAAAACTATAAACAAAAGTGTAACTCAGAAAAACAAAACAATATTTATTTACTAAAGGGAACACAAAAAACTAACCATTTATAAGAAATGTTCGATATGTAAACCATTATTAACAATACAAATTTGACATCGTCTATTAACACTTCTTGCGGCGTTTATAAGCATATCTTGAGGAATGCTTCTCAAGCATTTCTAATCCTTACTCTGAGATCATCAATATTTTCTAGTGGTGTAACGAAAACAAGGTCCTTAAGGTGTCCCCACAAAAAGAAATCAAGGGGAGTTAAGTCTGGGGACCTAGCTGGCCACTGAATTGGTCCATTTGTGCCAATCCAATTCTGTCCAAAATTTTCGTTTAGAAAATTAGTGTTTATAAGAGAATTATGGACAGAAAAATGACGTTATTAAATTCTGCAAGAGGCAATTGTTCCAAATATTCCTGTAATTGGTTTCGTAGAAACTGGTTGTATATAACTGAATTTAGAGTTCCGTCAATAAAGTAAGGTCCTAACAACCTTCCGTTTAAAATCCCACACCATACATTAACGCTAAATCTTCTTTGAAAGCGATTTTCTCTAATATTTCTGGGATAGTGATGATTTCTATTAAATAAGCTGTTATTGGATAATGTGCATTCGTCAGACCATAATATTTTTCTGTAAAAATTAGGATCCTCTTGCTGTCTGTTTACAAAGTAATTACAAAATTCAATTCGACGTGGAGGGTCATTTGTTTCTAAATTATGCAGTAAATGTACCTTATATGGTTTAAAATCATGTTTTTTTTAAATGTGATGTACTGTACTACATAACACCTGAAGATTATGTGCAATTTCTCGTGTTGAAGTATTTGCATCTTGCTCTACACTTAACAAAACATCCAACTCCAAATTTTCATCTCGTACTTGGCGGTCTCTCTTTATTTTCTTTGGGGAACCCGTATTCCTTAACGTTTCTTCTAATTTACTAAATTTTCGCCGGGAAGGAGCCTGTCCATCGGGATACCGTGTTCGATAAATACGTAAAGCTTCCGCACTATTTTTCCTGCATTCAAAGAATACTTGCAACATGTCAACCATTTCATTGTTAGTAAACCTGGCCATATTTTGATTTGAATATTAAAGCACAAGAGTATAATACAAGAAAACACTTTAGATTATTCTGAAATCTGACAGTTAAAGCGTTTGTCTACTATTTGGTTTGTTTATAGTTTTGTATCATGGCCTCCCACTGTGAAAAAGTTTTTGTTTTTTTTCACGAAAATTTTCTTATGCAAGTGCATGAAATATTTATATTGCTGAAAAGAGAAAAAAAACCTCTACCAGAAAATGTAAAAAAATATATACAGTGTCATTTAAAAAAATTGCATGTGACGTCACCACTCTGAAACAATTGAAGATTAAATTTTTTTGATTGTGTTAAAATGTAGGTTTTTATGTGTCATTTAATTTGATGAGGTTTATTGAGTCTAAAATAAGTAATAAAGTTGCTAGAAGGCGGGGCCTTTTTTGTAGAACAGACTGTATATATAATAAAATTACTTTTCGAACGGCTATATACAATGTTACAACTAGATTTCGAGGTCGTATCTCCCCACCACACCACACCACTTCTTTAAGACGTCATTTACCTTTCAAATTTACACTATGTATAATAGCTTTAGCTTTTACAAAGGTTATAGTATTAATAAGTTTAAATCTGCTATTCGTTCTAAATCGTTAGTGAAACAGTCTGAAAAATGACCAATAAAAATTGTTTATCTTCTATAATACCCAGATTGCGACACTCTACTTTTGAAGTTAATAAAGTAAGACTTTGTATTCGTTTTTATGTGTAACTCATACATGAAGGTTTAGATGGAAGAGCAGGTAAGGTTTTAACCCGATCTGAAGCCCGTCTCGTGGTTGGGTAATATTCAGTTGTTGAATTAGTATTTGACAAGTTTATGCCATGTTTCTTTTCTTTTCCTCAATAAAGTCGTATTATTATTAGTATTATTAATATTATTATATTTGTTGGAACATTTTTAATGTGGGAATATATTTAAACTAGAACTCGTGGCCAGCCTACGGTGGCCCTGCCAGCGTAAAGAAACGGTTAACAATAACAATGCGTGCTCAAGGCGGCAGCCAGCCGACGTCCGGTGCTTTCAGCGTTAACAATACAAATGCGGTCTCGCCATTCGTGCGCGCGCGCCACTTGCTAGCATGCAAGCCGTTCATGCAGCGTGTGCGCGCGCCTGCTTACGCCTGGACGGCCGGCGACCGGCGGCATCGGCTCTTATAATATAAGATTGGGTAGAAAGACAGTACAAATCGGGTGTAACTTGTACCGGTGAAACTACATTTTGCCATTAAAGCAAATATAGAACATCGTATGCAAATCCAGTGGTAAATCTAATAATCATGTAGAAATATTTTTTGTGAACGCAGCCCTAACAAATCTAACTTCTCTAAAACTTAGTTACCTCAGCTTCCATGAAGTCCAATATTTTCTCTAAAGCTATATTCATGGCATAGTTAGCTGCAACAAGAGTATTGGCAGCTCCATAAATACTGTGTGCAGCTGGACTGCCTCTTCTTAGTGTAGAACGATCCTCTACGTCGTCAACTCTGAAAAGATTAAGTTTGAAACGTCCAGCGAGCTTGAGACAAACCAATTACAGCAAACAAGCGTTATAAAGTATTTCAAAAATCTCATCTATTGCTGTCAGTTTTTCTTTAGGAACATTAAACCAATAATTGTACGCATTCGTTATCATCCTGACGTTTGCAATCTTTAGATTTTGGGCAATATGTCGATATGGTTGGAGCACCTTCTAAAAGAAAAAGATTCTTGGTTGGAAAGTTTGATTAAGTTGGTGACTAACGTCGTCCAGAGATTTCGCTCCGGTTTTGCTATAGATATCTACATCATAAATGTCCTCTCGTCGAGCTTTCGATGTTGGTTTGGACATTCTGTGAGATTTTTAAAGCTTCTTCTATCTATGATCTGCAAGTAAACTTTGTTGTAAAGTGCTCCGCCTCCTTATAATCACTAAATGGCAATCAATCGTGTAAACTGAGAACTACATAAAAACCTGTAGATCTTTAAGATCTCTAATCACGTACAGACCGAGTAAATTTTCGTAAGATCGTAATAATTTAAAACTTGAGATTTCGAAGTTTGTATTATTTTTAGCGTGTTTAGCAGTAGTTAGATATATGAAAATACACTCTCAACGTTTCATCACTTTCTTTTAATACATACTAGTGTCTAACTTTAAGGGATGCTTTTCTAACATTTGTAAAAGTGACAACTGGTGAAAGAAGCATTTCTGGCCATATAATTCCTACTTTGACTATTTGAAAACCACTTTATGCAAGTACCTATATACCGGGTTCTAAATCTAAACTTTTTTAATGTATTCCAATCGACCAATGCAATGCTAGAGAAATCGAAGTTACGTCGCACATAGTAAAATATGCGATTTATGACAAAATGAAGAACTGGTGTGCCCACATAGCAACTGGGACAAATAGAGCCGAAATTACAGTTTTTAACTTATCAAGAATTCATGTTGGCTTACCGGTGTTTTCAATGTAGATTTTGAAATTGTTTACAGTTATTTGTAATTTGTTCCAAAATGCTACAAATTTATACAAGATATGAAAAAGTGGATGTTTAAGTATTAGTTATAAAAAATTTTAACCAAATGTAGTTACCGTTATCAACCTTTACGCCGAACGATGTTCTAATCGACAATACTGTGCTAGAAATTATTTTGAACAGTTTGAATGCCAATTTCTAAAGAAGATCATCCCGAATTAGTTGAAACAAAATAGACTTTTAAATCGATTCTTAACTGCCATTTGATAGTGTTAATCGCACATTTAAATGGAACATACGGCTAGATTTCTTAGTAGTGGGAGTATTTAATGGTACCCTGGTACGAATATGGTTCAATTCAAAAAGATTGAATTTAGTCTCCAAAACCATTTTGAAAGACGGCGTTTAGTCATAAATCACATAATTTAGTATTTTCGACGAGATTTAATTTTTTCTGACTTACATAGGTCGATTGAAATAAATCGGAAGTCACGGCCAAAGAAGTTGAGATTTGAAATGTCACTTATCTAATATCATTATAATTATAAAATTATGCAGAATCCAAAAATACAGTTATATATATAGTGTTAAATTTGAAAATTAAAAGTTTGTGTTACTTCTGGATAAACGAAAGTGGCAAAATTTGATTCGTATGTCAAAAAATTAAGTATATTAAGTATGTACGATGTACCAAGTTTTAAAAATGGACGTTCATAAATCAACAAAAAAAGAGGATGTACCAAGATCGTGTTACACCCGGTATAATTATTCTTCATATACTATACTTTTGCGTTTTATATTTCTAACATTCAACCAGTCAAAAATATGATGCATATTTGGTTTTAGTGGTTTGTTGAGTTGCTATTCCCGTCTAATTAATTCAGAATTAGATAGTAAAACACCTGTTGGCGGCTCCAAATATTAAGTCTGAAATTGCTATCTCTCTTTTAGGTTTTGCCTGTTACGTTCTCTTTTCTCTCAATTACGTAAGTAGCAGCTGCCCAGGTCAGGTTTCCTTTTCTTTCAACCCTTCACGTGCCCAGTGTAGCAGCCCGCGCTTCTCACTACGAGGAAAATGCATTTCTTATCTAAGCACGTTTATCATGGAGGTTATTCATTGCAGTTCTTAAAGTTGATTGTAATTTCTTTTTAATCAGTAAACAACCATCAGCTGTTTCACAATTTAACTTATTGTAATTTAGAGCTAGTAGACAACTGTCAGTTCTTTATCACAATTTCAATTACTTTGAGTGCGGGGATGAGAACGAGCGGAAATAGTCCCGCATTTATTATGCAAGAGGAATGAATATATTGCAAGGCTATTTTTCTAGAAAAATCTATTCTATATTTACTTTTTATTCCACATTTACATTATTGCCTGTTTACGATGTAAAATTGCTAAAGATTCTCATTTCTGTCAATTTCAAAATTTTTTGATCAGTTTTACATGTGAAAATACTCTCTTTACAAGGTTCACTGAGGTGTCACGGTAAGTCGTTGAACCTGGCGCCCTAAATTTCCGGTACTTATAAGATTGTAAAATTAGACTAAATTACTGTTTCTGCGTTACTTAGCAAGCCCTCTTCGACTTCTGTTCGTTGGCTAGTTTCTCACGAATCAACTTTTACCGTGGATATTGGCTACATATTTTTATTGGGTTCAGTTTACCCAAAATTATTGTAACAACCTCTTTACCCATCTTCGCTCAGGACGTCCTTAGATTTTGTTATCATGCATACTTACATGGTTTTGTTTATTATTCATTTATTAGAATATTTTATTATTCGTAAAAGTATCTGCCTCTTCTCAAACTAATAATGTAAATTTCGCCTTTCGTATACTGAGAAAATGGGTAAATATGTAAATGGCTGAAGTATAAAGTAGGTACCCTTATTTTTTAAAATGAACAAAAATTTGATTAGGAAAACTTGCTTTAAATTTAAAGATGTCTAATATGAAATGAACAAAACAAAAACAATGTTTACTGGTTTTTCCTATTTTTCTTACCACCATGTGCAAAATGAGATATTACGATAAAGATGCGATGTATAACTTGAGCTTCGCTCACTAGGCAACCATAAAATTATGTTGATAGAAATTAGTGTTAAACATGTATGTGTCCGAAATAAAAAACACAGGTATCTTTAAGAAAATGTAATACCAAATGATGCAAACATCAACAAGAATTCAAAACAATTATAATTTATAAATTAAATGTTGTAACAAATATTTAGAGGGTGGAGGCACGTAGAATGGGATTGTTGAAGTTTCCTCTACTATTATTATTTTGTATTATTCTTTTTTTATATCCAAGTATTTGTTATAATATTCTAATAAACAATTATAATTGTTTTGAATTGTTATTGATGTTGGGATCGTTTGTTATTAATTGTTTTTTAGATATCTATGGTTTTTACTCCGGACACAAAAACTGAGATTTTTAGCATTAATTTTGATTAACGTAATTATATGGTTACCAGCTGAGCAGAACTGAAGTTTCTTCGTACATCCTTATCGTATCCAATAATAAGTTTTGACTTTGTAGTGTTTTATTTTCCGTAGTATACAGGAAAAAAAAACAATAAGTTTCGTAGTAGATGGCCGTAATTTCATATTTCAGACGTTCTTGTAATTCTAAGCAATTTTTTTATAGTGTTGAACCTTTGCTGTATACAAAAAATATGTTTAATTTTGGAAAGTGCAATTTTAGTTCGAAAATATGTAGGTGGTTTATTAAGAATAAAATTCTCTGATAAATGGATAATAAAGTTGTTGCAAATTTATGGCGGACACGGTATAGCTTTGGTGCTTCCAGCCAAATTTTACATGGTTTTGCCTCCTACTATACGCATCACTATATTTCTTTTCCCTACTTCTTTGGAGCCCGACCATTTTCACTAGTTTACTATTTTTACCACAACCACTCAATCAACCACGACCAAACCAACATATTATGTAATGTCTCATGTAGCTGCATACCTTTTATGAAAACAGCAACCACTTTAGCGTTAAAAGAAAGTCGGAAGGTTAATTCTAGTGAAGGTGTCTCGCTGTATAGATGTGAACATTGTATCCCGAGAACGACATAATATATCAGGATGACGTTAAGCTGCCTCGTAACTACGCCGACACAATCGTGTAGTGGTGCAGAGCTGGGCGAAACGTAGTTCCGGATTTATTTTTTATTATTAAAAGACTCGGATACAAGTTCCTAACCATTGTCACCTTTTAATGTGAAATTTCACTATATTCGTTTTCTGCCTCTTTCGCATTCTTCGCTAGCATTAGGTATTGATTTAAAACCGATTTCCTCCTTCCAGAATTCGCAGTAATTTATTCCAGTCTCTCTTGGGAATTATTTTTAGCTGAAGTCTACGCAAATGTGGCCAGATCATGTATATAATACAATATGATAGCGTAAATACCACACTGAAAACACCGTTGTAACAGATTAGGAACACGGAATTAACGTTCGCAAAGAAGGCATGACAAACACCACTCCATCCAGAGCTGGGCAGTAATTAATTACTTTTTAATTAAATTACTAATTAAATTCCTTTTTGTGTATTTGCCTTGAAATTGAATTACTTTTCAAAATGCGGTAATTGTAATTGGGAATTGCCATTTTTGTTAAAAAGTACTTGAAAATTACTTTTTGAAAGTAATTAATTACTACATTCAATTACTCAATTATTTTTGTGTAATTAAATTACTCTGAAGTATTTAAATTACTTTACAAGTATTTGAATTACCTGTGGTAATTGAAATTACTCGAGGTAATTGAATTACTTTGTGGTATTTCAATTACTGAATTACTGACCTCGATTGGGTATCGAACTTTAACGGCTGGTCTTATATAGACCACTAATCTGACGTTAACTTTAATTTGCTGTTAAAATAAACAAAAGAGCATCCAAACGTTAGTGCTTATGACATTTTATTCATTAGTAAACAAATTTTGATGCGCTTTTGTTTATTTTAACAGCGAATTAAAGTTAACATCAGATTAGAGGTCTTTATAAGACTGGCTGTAATAGTGGTTTATTGTTTGTTTTTAACTCGGTAATCTGATCGCGGATACTATGCGTCAAATTTGCGCCTGAAAATTCCCTTATCATCGCTTCAGAAGGAACGATGTTTATGTCACGTATTTGCCATTATTAATCGCTGCGAATTCAAACCGCCGTCTTTGCAATACTTAGCAAAGTCGACAAATAAAGTCCTGTTGGTCGCCGATTAGGTTTGGATTCTGGACGCTTAATTTACTTTTTTATGGTGTGGAGTAGTGATGGGAAGTTTCGATAATTTTGAGGACTCGTTCATTCCAATCCCATTCCGCAAGTGGATCGACTCCATCGGATTCGATCCTCGGATCGACATCGAAATTGAATGTGCATTTCAGACACCCGGGGTCCTCGGTCATTCCGGACCCGGAACGAACAACGCGCGTATCTTTGTTTTGGTGAGTGGTCACGCAGTCTGTAATTCAGTATGTTTGTATGTCTCAAACATCAATTGGGCACATACAAAGACGCCAAAAGCAATAAATCACTGATAACTGATAAAAGAGCATGCAACTTCGGCCGTATCATGTGTCGCCTGTCGACGTCGAGCCTCTAAAACGAACACCATCATCATTTGCTGTTCCCTATCAACACTTGTATTGTATTCTGTATTGAAATGGATTGAATAACGGAATACCAAAGGAATGAATGTCCGCGAGAATTGAACCTCGCGACCTTTTCGTTCCTCGGAACGAATCCGGACCGAAACTTGGACTCGATCTAAATCGATCCTGCCCCGGATTCGATCCTTTGTATCGAATCCGACCGGATCGACACATCGCTAGTGCGAAGTACCGGCTCGTTTGAAAATTTTGTTCGTGTTTGGTCATTTTTTTAAGTGAAATTATAAAACAGACGTTCACTGGATCGGAAATAAGACTACCTAAAAGGGTTCTACTTTCCTCACAAAAAACATCTATTTAGAGATAAAATCAGCTAATTTAAATGTTTTTAACAACGTAAGTAAAACATTTTGTCGTTTTTGTCATTACACATTGTTGTAGGGGAACGGCGAAAGAAAGAATATTGGACAATTAACACACATTTAATTAGAATGAATACATATTAAAGTATACAAAAAGGAATTCTGCATTACCCACTAAAAAGGCAGTGGATCCGCCAACGCCAACGGCAACGAGTTTGCAACTGTCTACAACACCCCGCCTCAAATGCGAACAACTAAAAAAAGGAACTTAATACTACTTGCATATTACATTTTTATCGACTAAGCCTAATCCTGCACAATGTTTTAAATGTAACTCAGACGCAAGTCCTTTAGTTAAAATATCGGCACTCATATTTTTAGTATCACAATAATTCAAATCAATTTGTTCAGTCACAATGCACTGCCTCACAAAATGATGTCTTATATCAATGTGTTTGGTTCTGGAGCTGGACTTCAAGTTCTTTGCGATCTCCATTGCTCCCTGGTTATCACACAAGATCGTTGTCGGCTGTTTTAAACACACGTTTAATTCTGAAAGAAGGCCTCGTAGCCAAATAACTTCTTGCGAAGCTGCACTCAGGGCCATGTATTCGGCTTCTGTGGATGATAAAGCAACCGTGGGCTGTTTCTTGGTGCTCCAGGAAACGGCAGCATTGGAAAGAATGAATGCATGTCCTGTAGTTGATTTGCGATCGTCTGGGCAGCCAGCCCAGTCTGAATCACTATAACCATAAGGCTCATAATTATTCTTACTGAATTTTAGCCCCCATGAAATCGATCCTTCTATGTATCTGAACAGGCGCTTTACAGCAGACCAATGTGCACGGCCTGGATTCTCACTGAATCGGCTGAGCATCCCAGCAGCAAATGCCAAGTCAGGTCTAGTTCCGTAGGCAGCGTACATTATGCTTCTAATGGCTTCCCTATAGGGTACACTGCTCATCTCTTCCTTCTCCTCAACAGTTTTTGGTCCCATTTCCTTTGATAATTTTGTGTTGGGATCCAACGGTGTTGGGGCCGATTTGCATTCACTCATGTTGAATCTGTCAAGAACATGTCTCAGGTAATTCTCTTGGTCCAAAATGATGTCGTCATTCAGTTTTGTTACGCGGATACCCAGACAGTGGTTCAGGGGTCCCAAGTCCTTCATACAGAAAGTTTCAGTTAATTTGGTTTTTAACCAATTTTTGGATTTATCGTTGTTACTCAGGATCAAAAGGTCGTCGACATAGACTCCAACTACTAACAGGTCCCCCGCCTGGAGTCGGACATAGACGCAGGAATCATGCCATGACGGTGTGAAATTTAATTTCTTAAGTACTGTATCTAGTTCTAGGTACCATACTCGACTTGCCTGCTTTAGGCCATATACAGATTTCAACAAGCGGCAAATTTGACCATCAGGGAGCTTGACCTAAATTTCTTCTGCGAGCTCTGGATGCAGAAATGCTGTGGTGACATCCATATGGTCCACGGATAATTCCTGTTGAACGGCAAGCGCGATTAAGGTGCGGATGGAGCTGGAGCGGATAACTGGAGACAATGTTTCATCATAATCTGCACCACGTTTCTGCGAACATCCTTGGGCTACCAGTCGGGCTTTGTAACGAACGACCGTTCCATCGGGACCAAGTTTGGGTTGGAAAACCCACTTCATGGTAATGGCTTTACGACCAGGTGGAAGTTGCGCAGGAGTCCATGATCCATTAAGCCGATGAGATTCCAACTCTTTTTCCATTGCCAATTGCCATTCTTCCTCATCTTCCCCGCCAAGTGTCTCTTGCTCGGTGGTGGGGCTCGATATACATAGCATGGCCTGGTTGCAAAGGAAATCATCGTTAAAAAGGAATTTATTGGGTTTACTTACCCGTTTCGGATAACGAGGTTCTTGGTTATGATCTTCATCGTTCTTTTTATCTATGATTGGCTCGCCGTGGGTACCGCTAGCGACTTCCACATCACCACTGTTGGAGGTAGCAGGAGGTATCGGTGAGCCAGGAGCATTGGGAGTAACATCAGCAGATGGGCAATTTGTTTCATCTCTTGGTGGTGTTGTAGATATCATCTGTGTTTCAGTAATGTATGGAACTGAAGTTTCATTCGACGATGAATCACCACTCAGAGATTCGGACAAGGAACCCATCTGATCTTCAAAAAATATAACGTCACGAGCTAATTGGTACTTCCTGGTTCTGGCATTGTATATCCTGTAGCCTTTGGTTTGCTCGCTGTAGCCCAAGAAGATTCCTTCCCATGCTTTTGGTTCTAGTTTCGTCCGTTTGGAGTTCGGAACATGAACGAATACTTTGCAACCAAATGTGCGTAAATGGCTGAGGTTGGGACGTTTTCCACTCCATACTTCTTCTGGTGTTGAGTTTTCCAGTGCTCGAGTTGGGCAACGATTCCGAATATAAGTAGCTGTATTTATAGCTTCCGCCCAAAAGGTAGTGTCCAAGTTTGAGGCGAACAGCATCGTTCTGGCACATTCCAGCAGAGTTCTGTTCATTCTCTCAGCGACGCCATTTTGGTTGGGAGCTTCCGGTACAGTCCGCTCATGATGAATGCCCTTTTCTCGCAGATATTTGTCCATTTGTTTGTTTATATACTCGGTTCCATTATCGGTACGCAGACACTTTAAACGCTGGCCAGTCTGATTTTCTGTGAAGTTCACAAAGTCCACAAAGTGTTCAAAAACTTCATTTTTTGACCGCAAGAAATATGTAAAGCACCGACGCGAAAAATCATCAACAAATGTCAACATGTAACGGGCACCACCCTTGGATTTAACAGACATGGGTCCACATAAATCGAAGTGAACCAAACCCAATACATATGATGCTCGCCGATCTGCATGTTTCGGAAATGGGTTGCGGTGAGCTTTTCCCTTAATGCAGCTTTCACACCTTATGTTTGTATTTTCGGTAAGTGACAGTCCATCACTCAGAGATTTTAACTTAAACATTGAATTTTGGTGTAAATGTCCTAACCTCTTAGCCATAGAGCGATATTGTCTGTGTTACGTACAACCACATTAACAATCTCCTTGTCGGAAGCACAATCTAACTGATAGAGTCCGTTTGTTAGAGTTCCCGTTCCCAAAACGTTACAGTTTTCAACTTTCACAGCACTCTTTACAATTTTACATTGTCGATCATCAAAAATGACAGAAATGTTCAACGGCTTTTTAACTAATTGGCTAACACTTAATAAATTTAACTTTAAGTCAGGCACGCATGCGACATTTTCAGCAATTAGAGTATTGTTGGTTGCCAGAGGTATGGCAATATTACCAGTTCCAGAGTTAGTCACAGTTTCCCCATTAGCCATGCAAATGGAGTGAGAATTGTTCGGCTCAAACGTCCCGTGCAACCTTTTTGTCAGATGGATTGTAGCACCTGAATCAATGTACCAGTTGTTCTCACTTAGGACAGGTTTTTCATGAACTAGAAAACAGGATCCTGCTGTAGAAGTTGTCGGTTTCGACTTACTTGCTGGCTTATATTCTTGTTTGTCCTTCTTCTGTGGTTTCTTGCACTGGTTTGATTTGTGGCCTCGACCATTGCAATTGTAACAGCGGACTCCGGTAGTATTTTTGTTGTTTACAGATAGTGCTGAATTCTGGCACTTCTTGGTGTTCGACGTGATATCCTGTTGAGGAGAAGGAAGCGATGAGCAGTGTAGCCTATAGGGAATCCATTGGAAGCATAATGTACGCTGCCTACGGAACTAGACCTGACTTGGCATTTGCTGCTGGGATGCTCAGCCGATTCAGTGAGAATCCAGGCCGTGCACATTGGTCTGCTGTAATTTTTCCATTTGAGAACGTAAATCTCGCAGTTCTTCGTCTGCCATTTTGCTACTCGGTGCACGGAATATTTTTCACTTTCAAACAAAGCAATGGAATTTAACACGGATCCCGGTACTCTTCCTTTCAATGCAATACGTACTCTGGGCCCATAACCTGTTGTAGGGGAACGGTGAAAGAAAGAATATTGGACAATTAACACACATTTAATTAGAATGAATACATATTAAAGTATACAAAAAGGAATTCTGCATTACCCACTAAAAAGGCAGTGGATCCGCCAACGCCAACGGCAACGAGTTTGCAACTGTCTACAACACACATAATTAAAATTATCTTTATTTAAAAATATCTCTTACGTTTCGCTAATTCATTGTTAGCTTCATCAGAAACATTGGTTTAAAATATAGGACAAAGGGACATTTACTATAACAATCTGTAAAATATAGGTAAATGTTAGTGTTTAGACTTGTGAAAGAATAAGTATCCTCAATTATGTCAATTTACCTGTCTTTTGTTTTCAAAAAGTTTAAGTAGTTGGAATGGTAACATCTTTTATTGTTGATACGATCTCGTTAGATAAAACATTCTTAGTTTTCATAGTTTGTAGCTGTTTTTCTATCTGCTGTACAAATTCTCATTTCAACTAGGTTTATCAGTCACCTGTCAACTTTCAATAGTTCCTGATCAACACCAAATTGATATTTTGTTTTAAAATTTCAAGTTACCTAATACTTTTTTTATAGCTATTTGTAATACTAGGGAGTAAAATTTATCATTCCCTCCCGCGGATGTAGTTTAATTCTTCAGCGTTAGCGAGAACAGTACCTAATCAATTGTAATCATGCAAGGGAGGACATTACGTTTTAGTCCAGAATTATACATTCAAACTTTTTACATTTTATGATGTGACAATCTCTTGTATTCAGCTGCATTCAAAAATATTTAAATATGAAAACCAAGAGGTGAGTTGATTTATTATTAATCACATTGCCTCCCGTCTCTAATGGCAACGGTAGTCAATGTATTATATTCCCTCCCACTGCCACTGGAAACCGACCAGGGAACCAAACGTATATTTTCGGGAAACCCCTAACAGCCGACAAAAAATGTTACTTTCGTATATAGGGGTAAAAAATATTTTCTAACTGAGCCAACAAAAAATACTCAAGTTGCGCCAATTGAATCACCACGTAGTGTTCTACAAAATCTAAATAGAAATGTGCTGTGAAACAATTAAAAAATCCAATGCTCCACTCTGTATACTTAGGTAAGTTACATATTTTCGTCATACAGCCTCATGTTAGGCGTATTTAATAGTACATTGTTCTACAAGTTAAGAAAAGTGAGATTTTTTCAACGTTTAATTTACGAGCGAGCGATGCAAAACGAGTGGATTAATTTATTACGAACACAGAAAAAATACTTTTATAACATATTCAGCGTGCTATTTTTTCTAATATAATTACAAAATGTAGCCAAAATGAAATTCGACATTTCTTCATATTCAAAAAAAAAATTTTTTTTAATTCGGCAGTGAAGAACGTCGAAATCGTCAAATAAAATACAAAAAATGGGCAGTGAAGTAATCCATTGTTTTACGACTTTTTGTAGGCGGCTGGACGATAGGTAAACGTCAACCGACGTCAACATAACCTACAAAAGTAGGTTAAAATTTTGTAATTTCGCGATTTAAAAAAAACATTGTACCCCACGGCACTGGAAGTTTCTCTTTATCCCTCATGTGGTTTATTTGCTTTAGCCCTACGGGCCTCGGCAACTAAATCCGCAATCGTGATAAAAAGCTCAACTTCAGTGATAACCTATGTGAAAACTAATATAAAAAATATATATACATTTGAACTTTCAAGTCTCTATACCTTCTTACTGAACGGACTTTGTACTAAGGTCTATTAGGTTTAATCGGTTTATTATAACCTAAAGAATCTATGCCAAATCGGTGTCGCATTTTTTTTTTGGACACCCTGTATAATTGTTATCCTTGAATTTATTTATTTACTTACATCTTACTTCAAAACAAACTAAAAACTTTTGGTTTTGGTGAACGGTGCATGTAGTTACAAGATTTAATTATCAAAAAACCTTCAAAAGTGAAAAAGTATGTAGGTTACTATAGCTAACAAAACATAAAAATTAAGCATTTTTAGATTACGATTACGAGTCGACACAACACTAATGATAGTTGCAACTTGCAAGAAGGTTCTAGGTACTAAATAAAACTACGTATATGACAATAATTTTTATTGAAAGTAATTGAAAAAGTAATTGAGGTTGTACAATTACAATTACTAAGTAATTGATAATTGAATTACTATTTCCTGTGAGTAATTGAATCTCTGGTAATTAAATTATTGCATTGAGCGGTAATTAGAAATTAGTAATTAATTACTTTTTAAAAGTAATTTGCCCAGCTCTGACTCCATCCAAACACTGTGCTGAAGTATTAAGTATTGAGTATTATCATATTTACTATACTAAATTTCATATAAGTATGCAGTACTTTGAACTAAGTAGTAATCATAACTATGGCTGGGATTGGTTGAAACAAAGTAATCATTTACAACCATCTGAAAATCAAATACTTTTTCCAAATTGTCAAGTTGACATTGGGCATGAACCCTATAAATATAAAAGAAAAAACAATAAATAGTGGACAAAAAAAGGTTTGTTTACAATGTTTAATTGAATTATATAGAACAAAATTATTGTAAAACACGAGAAGTCAAACAAACTTATATTTTTCTACTGCATCCTTATTTGAAATTAATATAGTTTTTTGTGCTTAAAACCCTCTACTGATCTTATACTTACTATATCAACTTTAAAACTATCTTTTCTCTCGTACGTAAAAATGTTGATGTAAGTCTTTCGTTAAGGGGCAACGCATTCCAACATTTTGGCTTTGATTTATGCGTCTATTTCTCTTAGAAAAGGAAAACGTTCTACAATTGTTAATGGAGATAATTATATCAAATTAATGTAAGAAAAGCTTAATTTTTATGTAGTATGAATAAAAATCATATTGTCCTAATATATAATTTAATGAATAATGAAATATACGTTTCGCTAATAGTATTAGCTTCTTCAGTATTTAAGTTACATTATAATAATATGAAAGTTGCCATGCTGAAATAAGAAAAATCCAAATGTATATAAGCGAACACATAAAATTAACGTTTACTTATGTACTTACTTGTATTATGGAAGTCAGACAGAATATATTACGACAAAATTATAGTTACAACACTTTAAAAAGACGAAAACAGGGAAAATGATAATTCTCCACAATTTAAAATTTACGAAACGAAACAATTACATATTGAATGCATGCACGTACATATGAGAATGCAAGGCTGTTCCTTATTTATTATCAGTAATGCACAGAGTGTAAAATTTGAAACTGTTATTTGACATGTACAGGGTCGTATTTATTTAAAAATTATGAAATTTTACAAAGTCAAGCCAAGTTAGAAATTTATTTTTATTTTAAAGATAATAGCAGAACATAAATTATGAGAAAAATAATTCACTTGTAATAATCTAATATTAATTAAATAGGTTATGATACGTAAATAGAGCTTAGGTTTTCAATATCCGTTTTATAATTTATACCGTACGGCTTCGTTGTTATTTCAATTATTTCCAAAACTAACCGTTTCTTTAAGTTACTCTCTTTATGTAAGGTTTTTGGTGTATTGAAATTAAATTTGTGGTGATTTTCTGTGGCGTGATCAGTTAAAGCAGTTTTTTTGTTTGAGGGAAATACATTATTGACTTTTATTGAATATTTATGTTGGTTAATTCTGTTTTTTAGTAATTGTTTAGTCTGTCCAATGTATGTGGATGGACAATTGTTGCAATTAATTTGATAAACAAGATTGGATTGCATATTACTTTCAGGTAAAGAACATATTGCCAAAAGTTTTGTAATTTTTAAAAGCAGTATTGATATTATGTTTTTTCATTGCTTTTTTAATTTTTTCAGATAGTTCAGGAGTATAGTTTATAGATATGTATTTATTTTGAGTTGATGTATCAGTGATATTGAATTCATTGCCAAAACAATTAGGTTGCAGACTTATTGAAAGGTTAATTTTTTTTTGTTATTAATTCTATTAATACGGCTTTTAATTTATTTATTAATAAAATTAGTAGGGTAATCATTGCTAGTTAACATATGTGTGATGATTTCTAAATTTTTTTTGTGGAATTGTTTAGAGGATAATTTTATAGCTCTGTCAACTAAACTGTTTATGACACTTTTTTTATATTTATTGGTAGTGTTGGAGTTGAAATTTAAATATCTGTTAGTTTTAATGTCTTTACGGAACCAGTTTGTTAGGATATTCCCATTAGTTTGTTGGAGTAAAGTTAAATCTAAAAAGTTTATTGAAGCATTATTATTTTCATTTTCGAGTGTGAATTTCAGTCTAGGGTGTACTTACGTTATTAAAAAGTTGAAAAAATAATTGTTTGTTTATAGTCAGTGGCCATTATGATGTCATCTATATATCTTAAATAAAGAGAATAATTGGAGTTATGTTTAAGAATTTTTATTTCAATATCTTCTAATACCAGATTAGCGATAGTAGAAGATATGGGTGAGCTCATTGCACATCCAAAGGTTTGAGTGTATATATTTTTATTGTATGTGAAATATGTAGTATTTAAAACAATTTCAACCAATTGAATAAAATCATCTAAGGGGATATTCGTGTGTTTTTTAATTCTGTTCCAATTATTTTTAATGGTATTTAAGGCAAGGTCAATTGGAATGTTGGTGTATAAAGATAGTTTATGGTTTTCTTTAAGTTTTGTATTGTCAATATGTTCTTTGAATTTCCAAGAGTCTTGAATGCTGAATTTGTTAAGTGATGTAACATTAGATAGAATTTTTGACCAATATTTAGAAAGGTTGTAAGTTGGGCTTATATATGAAGGTGCAATCGGTCTTAAAGGAATATTATCTTTATGAAGTTTAGGTAGCCCATACATTTTTGGTGGAAGACCATTATGGGAAATTAAGTTTTTGTAAGTGAGATTATCTATGTAATTATTTTCAAGCAAGTTTTGAACTAATTTGTTATTTTTATTTTGAATTATTAATGTCGGGTCTTTAATTTCATGTTTGTAAGTGTTCCCATCTCTTAACAAATCAATCATTTTATGGTGGTAATCTGTTTTAGTCATAATTACTGTTTTTTGAGTTTTATCTGGAGGTTATTATTAGGTCATTATTGTTTTTTAAAAAAGTTTTTGTTTCATTTATATTTTTGGTTAAAACATTGTTGTATTGTAATTGCGGAAAAGCCGTATTAATAGTATTAATAAAAATTAACCTTTCAATAAGTCTGCAACCTAATTGTTTTGGCAATGAATTCAATATCACTGATACATCAACTCAAAATAAATACATATCTATAAACTATATTCCTGAACTATCTGAAAAAATTACAAAAGAAATGAAAAAATATAATATTAATACTGCTTTTAAAAATTACAACATTTTTGGCAATATGTTCTTTACCAATTTAAAAGACAAAACTGAAACTAATATGCAATCCAATCTTGTTTATCAAATTAATTGTAACAATTGTCCATCCACATACATTGGACAGACTAAACAATTACTAAAAAACAGAATTAACCAACATAAATATTCAATAAAAATCAATAATGTATCCCTCTCAAACAAAAAAACTGCTTTAACTGATCATGCCACAGAAAATCACCACAAATTTAATTTCAATACACCAAAAATCTTACATAAAGAGAGTAACTTAAAGAAACGGTTAGTTTTGAAAATTATTGAAATACAACGAAGCCCTACGGCTATAAATTATAAAACGGATATTGAAAACCTAACCTCTATTTATCATAACCTATTTAATTAATATTAGATTATTACAAGTGAATTATTTTTCTTATAATTTATGTTCTGCTATTATCTTTAAAATTAAAATAAATTTCTAACTTGGCTTGACTGTAAAATTTCATAATTTTTAAATAAATACGACCCTGTACATGTCAAATAACAGTTTCAAATTTTACACTCTGCGCATTACTGATAACAAATAAGGAACAGCCTTGCATTTTCATATGTACGTGCATGCATTCAATATGTAATTGTTTCGTTTCGTAAATTTTAAATTGTGGAAAATGATGATTTTCCCTGTTTTCGTCTTTTTAAAGTGTTGGAACTATAATTTTGTCGTAATATATTCTCTCTGACTTCCATAATACAAGTAAGTACACAAGTAAACGTTAATTTTATGTGTTCGCTTATTTAAATTTGGATTTTTCTTATTTCAGCATGACAACTTTCATATTATTATAATGTAACTTAAATACTGAAGAAGCTAATACTATTAGCGAAACGTGTATTTCATTATTCATTAAATTATATAATACGACAATATGATTTTTATTCATACTACATAAAAATCAAGCTTTTCTTATATTAATTTGATATAATTATCTCCATTAACAATTTTAAACTTTTAAATTATTTATCAATTTACTTAATACTTTAAAACGTTCTACAATTTATTGTTATTATTATTATTTATATTACTATGATGTGGTACCAGAATATAATTTTCAAATGAAATGGTGTGTTTCTAATGTGTGAGTTCCATTCTTTATTGGAAAAAGACAACGGGTGCAAAAAATATTTCTGGAAAAATATTTAAAACTTTTGCTAAGTTACTTTTCGTAAACAAACGCATTTGTGAGTAACGCCAAGAAGTTTAAAAGAATCGGGGTCTTTTTCTATCTTTTGGCTTATTGGGCAAAAACCCTAAAATATTTTGTTCTGGAAAAATGTTTTACATTTGTTATATTTCTGATATTACGCAAATTTATTCTTAAATCCCCAACAGCGTAAATCTGAAGGTTGCTAATAACGCAAACACTTTTTGCTGGAAAAACTTAATGGTCGCACTTTTAAAAAAATCACTTGTTTATCAAAGTTCTGAATTATTTTATTATAGCTGAATTATTATTATTTATACACGAGAAGACAAAAAATGCAGTGGTTTATCAAATCGATAAACTTACGAATCTCACACAGTAAAATATTAACATCGGAATAAAGCAGGAAGCATGTTAAGCAATAACATAAACATTAATGACATTGTTATATGATTCCATTACTCAGTGGATTTTAAAAATAATTGTGAGACAAGTGCATTCCGGTACATCAAATTAAAAAAAAATAACCACTGGTCATATCAGCACACTTCTTTTTCCTACAGAAGTCAATAATCCGGGGACACATTGTATATACTTGAACGAACTCTGTAAAATGGAATCGTATCTGAATTCGTTAATTGCGCTTTATATTTTTAAATGTTTACTTCAGATTCGGATAGAAGATGAAAATATAAATTAGGAATGTCTTAAAAAATCAACCTCCTTTCTCGTAAGAAACATGGCCAAATGTAAGCAAAATATGAATTCTCTCTAAAAGTTGCTCTGGCAATGCTAGGCTTAGCACTTTCAACTGGTGGGTTAAATTTAAGATACAACACAAATTTCTTATTTCTTCAATTTTATAATATTAGTTACAACCATGGAGTTGGAAAGCGCATTAAATATATCTACCCCAAAATGTGAACTCACTTAAATTCCAGGCTTCTTCAGCACACAACAGCAAGAATGTCTCGTAAACGTTAACTATGCTGTGTTAGTACAATGCAACTTGCAAAATTCAAGCAGCTGCACTTTGTTATAAATAAAGTTCTTGTCTCTATCTCTCTCTCTCTCTCTCAACAATTAGTTTGATGAATATAAAATTAAGTTTAGCGATGCAATCAAATAATGATGCAACAAACCCAAAAGAAATTAATTCATGGAAATTTATTTGCATATCCAATGCTCAACGGCAATAACAAGACACTTGTTGTTCTACAAGAGCAACTGCTAACAATGATTTACAACAGTTTCTTACGCCACTGTGACAGCTAACCAAGAAAAATAGGAGACAGCCGACTTCTCAGCCGGAAGCAATATAATTTCTTTTTTCAGTGCTTGGTAGTACATTATTTGTACACTTCTGTGCAATAAAATTAAACACACGTCTTAGGACTATTTTTCACAATATTCTAGTTTGGATGATTCGGGTCTATTTTAATTCCCTAGCAGCAGTTTCAATAAATGATAAAACACCATAAATTGAAAATAACACCTTTATTAAAAACCAAAACTACGACCTGGCGAAAAAAACCCTATTAATAAATGCAACAAAACCGTGTCTTCTTAATTTTATTGCACAGAAGTGTTCATAAATACAAAAATACCAAATTGTCACGCTAAGCCAATATCACAGTGGAATTCAGACATGCACAAAAGAAAATGGCATTTAAAACCAACAATTAAATTTGGGGCCGGTTTCAAATTAAAGCAAAGCGGAAGTCATAAAAATTAAAAGTTATGAATATATTAGAAAGTATAGGGAATTCGCATAACTGAAATATTTTATAATGGAATCACGATATTACTAAATTGCAGGTGAACACACATAAAAAGTCACGTTACCTTCTAAAGATGAAATTATGGGTCGAATTGAATTTGTCTCAAAACCCACACAAATGCAAGAATATTCTCATGGTAAAAATATTAATAACCTATAAAAGGTATCACAGACAGCTCAGCGAAATTTACCCTGCAACTTCTTTTTTCGGTTTCATTTTGAACGTTGATTGTAAGTCTAATCATTTTATTTTTATGGGTATTTCGCCACACATAAAAATAAAATTATTGAAGCGCCAGGAAGAAGTTTCGGAGATTATTGCAAGTCTAATATAAACATTTGCAAGTCATTGGTTTCGATTTCGATATAAAACGACTTCTTAGCAGCTCCGAAACGTCTTTTTTCGACCTCCTTTTGGATGATTAGTAAGTCATTTGTAAGTAATTGTAAGTCTAATAGAAAAATGTGTAAATCATTGGTTTTGATATAAAAATATTTTCAGGCTTACTTCTTTTTTATTTCGTTCTGTTTTTGCACATGCTCCTTTACCTATTGGCGAAGATAAGCAGTTGTTGCTTCGATCCGACCACGATTTTGTTGATGTATGACTGCTATGAGTATAGGTCTCATCTAAATAAACAATTGGCCTATTTTACTCTCTGAACCATTTAGATAAATAATTGTTACGGAGATGTCATCATGTTCGATTAAAATCTTTCGATTATTTGGAGTTTTAACCCATCTAAAATCCAAGTTTTTTAATATCCTCCCTAAAGATGATCACTTTCTTGTTCATATATTTACAATGGGATGTTAACTTTGTCTTTTCTTTTGCGGAGATAGAAGGTTCTCCTTCTGATTTGATTTTGGCTTCCCTCATTATTCTTCCCACCGTGCTAAGCGATTTTCCGGAAGCTGAACAAAGATGACCCTGTTGTTCTGTATCTATAGTGTGTGGAGCTCACAACTTCCATCTCGCAGTTGTGTTAAAAAAATAAACACGTTAAACAAAACTTCCCGTGTAAGTATGCTAAGTATGCCAAGTTTCTAAATTAATTTATGTTTGCATTATGTAGTGTAAATTTTACATATTTTATGTTCGTTGAAAAAATAACATTTACTTCTTGTAATGAAATACTTTCTTTCTTTCGTAAAAACTTTTTAGTTACGAAAACACGGTGCTTTCATTTCTTGTCGTAAAATATAATATGTACACAACAACAAGTAGGTAACTAACAAACACTTGAACCTCAGGTTTTACATGAAATATAAATATGGTATCAACAAGTATGATTAGCAGTAATATTAAATTTAATTTTTCGGTGGCTACAGGGAAAACCACTATGCAATAGCTATTAACATATCTAGGAATGTTATGAGTATCATAACTGCCGCAGATGTTTTGAAATCCGAGCTCGTAGAGCGAGGATTTTAAAACTTCTAAGGCAGTTATGATTCATAACATCCGTGATTTGTTCAATAGTTTATCGGTTGCTATATGGTTATGGTTGCCATGTAGGGTAATATTCTTTTTTGTAAAACCTACTTGTTAAATATTTCTTTAAGGACTGTTAACTACTACGTAAGCAACCTCTTTACGGCCCGGCCGTAAAAAGTGTCCGTAAAGACCACGGCCTGCTAAATTGTATGCCGAACGTCAAAGTGACGTTTGTCACACAAATCCAGCAGCAAGCAAGCCTTCAACTCCACATAGAAGAAGGCGCAAAAGACTGCTATAACTTCTGAACATACGCTAAAATAACTTGCTCATTCACAATCTTAACGTCTTTAGGAATATCTTCATCATTTTCTACAGATGTCATAAGTTACGAGCTGGTTACAACTTAAAACTGCTTATAGCCATACACGAAATTGGAAATAAATGACATTTATAAACAACAGTTGCAACGTTCTACGCACTCTCAATTATTCTAAAACGTCATTACACAAACCTAGCGTTTTGATGAAAATAAATTAGAAAAATATAGATATGACCGAATTGTATGTAGGTATTACAAAAACTATTGTACAATACACGTCCGTTAGGGCCTTTACTGCCTCGCCAGTATTATTCGACTCGCTCTTCGAGCTCGTCTCACAAATTCTCTGGCTCGGCAGTAAAGGCTATCCTAACGGACTTCTACTGTAAAATACTATAACCCTACAGATAAGTTATGACCTAGTTACCTGCCTACTTTTGTATATGTAAACAAAGGCTTAATATCCTGAAACCGATAAAAAATATTTAAATATACAATAGTTAATGAATTCATGCTTTAATCATGGGTATTGTAAGGAAATATTAAACATTTTAATAATAACGAATTAATTTGGGTTTATTAATATAAAACGTTATGTAACTGTTTTTCTCCATAGCGTCAGACGGGTGCATAAATACGTGGGTATACGTATGCCAGGATTACAGATTACTGGAAAAATATTTTTTCAATTGCCTACTTCTAGGATTGCTTACAAATATAACTGTAATTGTATTAATTTGAAGAACAGGTTTGAAATGTTAGACGTAAATATTTATTTCTGCGTTTCTCAAGATTTCTTTTAACATATTACAGTTTTCTTTGTTCTAGAGGCCAGAAGAATTTTCGCTCAGATAATGTGATAATGTGTGTACATATTTATTCAGATTACAGCTGCCACTGCCGTTGATATGCATACAGCGACAAGGTATAGGTGTGAAAATGCACCCTCTTCCTAGAAAGATTACTAAATTGTCGCTAATGATATTAACTTTAATTCCCTTCTTTATGGCTTAGGATATTTAAAAATTGTATTTTATCATTTTGGCATTCATGAAATGTAAGTGCACCACCTACGAAAAGTTTTGCGGATAATAAGTAAATTTCGCCTACACGAAGAATTCGAGCAGCTTGGGAAGTCCTGGGAGTTTTGAACAGATAAGAATTGTTACAAGTTATTTTAACCTCTACTGTACTGTATCGTATATTACTTTTAAGGATGGGTATTGCAATAAACAACTTAAATGGGATCACGATTTTACTGGATTTTAACCAGTATTATAGTAAATTGTGTGTTGAAGGTAACTGAAAAATAAACTAGAAGATTTAATATTATCATCAAATATCATTTAAATCTGTTTTTGCAATATTTCACTAATATTTGAAAACAAAATGTTAGAAAATGTTTCAATAATATATTTATTTACTTCATCAGTCTTCAAGATTTCTTGTTAAATATTGCAAGTATCTTCGTTCCAAATAGTAGAGTAATCTTGGCTAGATCTCGCTAAACTAATATTACTTTGATTACTTAAATGTTATAATAATATTTTAAGCACCTTAAAATACCATATTATACAGTGTGTCCCAGATCAAGTGGGATCGCATGGGTAACTTTCTTATCATTGAAGATGGAGATTTGGTTCAATGGGCAATGTTTTGCAGTTTCATATACTGATTTAAAATTTGTTTGAAAATGTCGAACCAGTCAGAAGTTGTTACCGTTACTGAAGCTCTAAAAGAAGTAAGCAAAGGCAACCGACTACTCAGCCGGAGCTGGTCGTGGGTAAAATGAAAGACTCAAAAGCTTTAGCCATAAAATAAAAATATGGGCGCCAAATAGCAAGTAACCCAGCACTTTGCTAAACAAAAGGTACACTACAGAAGACGCTACTAACCAAATCTGAAAATAAAAGGTAACTGCAAAGACACAAATTAGATACGCAGGCAAAGATGTCAAGGCGTATAATTGCAGCAAACAAAGATACAAACACAATTAAAATGCACACAAAAATATCGTACGGCAAACCAAACCAGCATATCACAAATTTATATCACAGTAAATCAGCACAATATCTCAATAGGAAGATTACATCACCATAGAGGATTACAAGTTGACTTTTGACATGGCCAAATGCACTACTAAAAGAAGACGGTCGATAGCTTCATGGCTATGACACATATTACAGATTGAAATTTGGATTGTTTAGTTGAATTCGACCAAATTCCCACTATGCAAGAGCAATCTTAATGTCAGCTTTAATATGCAATAACGCCTACACGGAATCTACTATATTGTCTCGTAATATAGCGCTTTACGAACCGATAATGACTAAGGTAAGTTTTCAAAACTTTGTTAAAGTGTCGCAAGCTAATAACGCACGTAATTGCCTGCAAATGCGGGCCTATCTGGAGGCTGGATTTAACATAAAGTCACGCCAGCAACGTTACGTGACGATTGAGAACGGATTAAATTTTATTATGCAAATGCCGTACAAAATTTGATAATGTTTTAACACTTGGACGGGGCGTGAAGCGCAGCCATCCTAATACCTAAAAACTAATAAAAATGAACTACCGCAACAGATTCGTTACAACGTAACTGTGGTAAAATAAATTATATCAACTACTTTAAAAGGGTGAGAAACACGCTTACAATACATAATGCATTCTAATATTTACTGGGTACACCGTAGCGCAATTACAAGAACGCATTAAAACGGATCTCAAAGTTCGAGTGGTCGAAATCAGAATAAATAACAACCGACCTTACGATAGTTCTCCAGGCGGTAGCAAGCGCAGAAGGAGGGTCCGATAAACAGCAGGGCGGCCGGGCTCGGCCAAGGTTTGTGCAGAGCTACGAACTTGCAGGTAAAGGTGTCGATGAAGGAGGTTACGCAGGATCTTCTACCTTTGCTCTCTATTGTAGGCGAGGGGCTTCTACATGCTCACCAAGCTCAAGGCGATAGCTAGGGGCCGTATTTGACGGTTAACCAGGGAGCAGATTCGCTCGCACGGGGCGAATTATCCGGCAGTCACGGAATGAGCCTTCGGTACCACTCGGGGACCTCAAAAAGGATTACCAAAAAGGAGTTCTCAAAAGGAGACGCCACCAAACTAAAAAAGCTAAAAGAGCATCAAACCATAGAATCTAGCCAATTATCTATCAAGGAAACGTACCCTTAGGTGTTCTCGGCTCCGTTTCGCCAAAAGGAAACATGTGATTGCCCGGATGAAATCCAAACTAAGTTTGAGCTTGGGAAATTGTAAAATAATCTTCACGTTGACTGCATTAGCAACTCTGGAACAACACAGCAAAATTAACTTCCCAGGCGAGATGCTTGTGAAAGAACCCAATTAAGGTACAGTCGCGGAATTAAAAATCTGGGCGAGTCTTATAGAGGATTTTTGCAATTTTTGGGTAATGTAAATTAAGCTTTGTGTTTCTAGGTTAGAAATTGACAGTTAAACAATGCAAACTGAAATCAACAAGCTATTTAATTTTGACTTTGACTAATTTTACCAGGTAAAGTGATAAGTAAAGTAAAGTAAGGTGTACACCAAAACATTATAAGTGCCCGGATTTTTAATTCGGCGACTGTACGTTTTAAAACGCAGTTTCACAAGGCAGCTATTCTGTAGCAACACAACATGGCGAATGGCCAAGAAGGCTGATAAAGAAGACCCAATTCGAAAATTGGAGGGAGCTTTGAAAGAAACTTGACATATGCAACCCAAAAACGTTTATGCGCGGAGTGACACCTAATCTCTAGGAGTTTTCACACATTGTAATTTTGGGAACCGGCTTACGTTAGATCAAAATATAACTTACAGAAGGTCTGAATGCTCAGTTTTATTGTAGGCAAAAATTAGACTTAATGAAAGATAAGGCAAAAAGTTAGTTTTAACGAAAGTTAGGGCAATTAATTAAATAAATAACTGTAAATGACTTTTGAACCGTAATAGCGTTTTATTTACGTTTCCTTTATATTACCTTATAATTTGCTATTGGAGATAATACCACACCGTACAAGAAAACTAAGCTGCACGGACAACTTTTTTTGCAGTTTTGCGTTCATCTTTTATGATAGAAAAAGGTTACCTACCTGAAGCTTTGGTGTATATGTATATAATTTTATAACAAAACTTTTAAAATATGCTTATCGCTGTCTCAGAGAACTCAACATCAACACGGTTTAAAGTTGGAAGTCGTTCGTTACATAATCAAAATCCTCTTATGCTTAAAAAGTCAATAAAATATAACATTTCTAAAAAATACACAATCAAGATATAAACTGTCCACGGAAATTTCCATGTATTCAATTTCAGAAAAATATACCTCAGCCATTATATACAGGGTATTAAAAAAAGGCAAAACACTTTAATTGATAATAGCACTCATCAAAGTAAGATAATAATAATGAATCGTTTATTCCACATAATAAATTAAAAAAAATACATTCCTTGTCTGTACGTAACAAAATAATATGTGAGAATCACAAGGAAACAATTCAAAAAAATGGTTTGTTCTTCCACTATACCCTTGATTTAATACTTATATTCTCAAAATAAAGCATCTAAACTAAATAAAGTTCGTATGAGTAGCAAATTTCAATCATTAGATTTGCTTTTCTCGAAAACTACTGCTCTCAGTGATTCCAAACAAGAGCACTTTTTTATGTAGAAACGTCTAATCTTTTTGAATATATATAGCGTTATGTGCGTTATGATAAAAAACATCTCCCTACCCTTGCATAAACTGCCCCTTCTGATCCTTATTCCAATTTTTTATGGTCATCTATTTCAGCATACAAAATCGCGTAGATGCCAAATTACACCAAATTATCTTTATCTGTATTAGCCCGGGCAGCACGCAATATTTATATAATATTAATTTTACATTTCGGTAATATTTGTATGGTACAAATCTCATTTAAATATTTAAGAAAAGTTTTCCTGTGTATGATTTAAACAAGTTAGTTTCAGGCAGACATCAGACACTATTACATACCTATAAGTACATGTAGTTTTAAACAATTCTAAAAAAATGTGTAAAATCTGAGGGTCAAGTGTTTGTTAGTTATTTGTTGATGTGTACTTAAAGGATAGTATATTTTACAAGAGATGAAAGTACCGTGTTTTTAGTAAGCTACAAAGTTATTACGAACGAAAAAAAAAGGTATTTCATCACAAGTAGTAAATCTTATTTTTCTACGAACATAAAAAGGTAAAATTTACATTACCTATGCAAAAATTCAAATTAACTAGAAACTTAGCATACTTAACATTTGTTGCAAAATAGTATATTACACAACGAGAGCTGTAGGAAGCATATTACACGCGAGTTGGAAAAGTTACGCACAAGCCGCGTAGCGGCGCGTGTGTAATTCCACGAGCGTGTAATTGCTCTATAGCTCGAGTTGCGTACTATACTTTTTCTACGATCACACTCATTTCGTTAAACGAAAAAGAAATATTTTATTAACTGTCAAACTATCTGTCACACCATCTTAAAAATTAGGCGGCTGCAGTCACATCCCTACACCGCTTCGTACAAACAACAGAAGCTAACTGTAACGTAATAAAAAAAATTACGTGTTAGTCATTACGTAACACTGTTTGTAACAACGAATTTACTAATCAAGTAAACAGTGCTTAATGAGCAAATTACTAATAAAGGAGTAGAAAAACGTTTTTTCTATTCATAAATTACGTTTAGGGCTGGTGATATATCGATATGTAGAATTGTAGATAAATATCGATATTATTTCCATATCGATGAAAACATCGAATATCAATGTATCACCCAGACTGGACGTTTCTGCCTCAGCAAGCTTTCCTTGTTGTCTCGGCACGGATTAGAAGCAAGGTTTTACGTTTAAAAGCCTTTTGTACCACGTGGTCTTTCAGTCACAACCCCCAACTTGGTCACAACGCCCAACTTTGATTATGGTCACAACGCCCAGCTTGGTCACAACCTCCACTTTTGATTTTGGTCACAATGCCCAATTTTTTTTGAAGCACATTTTCATAGAAATTTCGGGCTAGATTGAAGTTCATAGCTGAAGACGTGCAGGCACCCAAGTAAGTGTGCAGACCTTATACTTCCATATATGTATGTGGTCATTGAATACTGTTGAATTGTAATTATTTTTATATTGCAACATGATTGACGTGGTCGGGTTCTTCTTCTTTGGTCTTCTTCGGTCCTGTTGATCCCCCCGGGATCATAGGGCGCCCATGGGCGTTTCAATGGCAGTTTTTACTACATAGCATAAGGTCGGCAGTCTTACACTATGTCTCAGTACACTTCACTATTTACTCCGCTTGAGTTTGAGTTGAGTTTACTATCCACACAGCCACAAAGTGATTCTACGAAGTCTTTCCATGCAGTTTTGTTTTTTGCTAGCACTTTCACTTGGTTCCAGGATATTTTACGCACTGTAATTTCATTGTTAACACTTCTTCTCCATGTCAAAGTTGGTCTGCCCTGTTTTCTTTTTTCTTTAATGTTATCATTGAAATGTTCCAGCCATCTCTCAACTATCTCTTGTTCTGATTTAAGTACATTACCATCCTTGTCTCTTATGTACGTTGTTATATAGCTTGTCTGTCTTTCCATTTTTCGTGTTACATTATATAAAGTTTTCATATCATGCATTCTGGCTGCTTTCTCTGCTTCCTCCATTAGTTCCTCTTGTTGCTTTGAGGCATAAGAAAATTAAAATGAGTCTAGGAATTGGGCGTACAAGCAATATTAACAACTTATATGACGATATTGAACAGATTATACAGAATATAGATGAAAATTTAGAAACCTGGAAAACATACATAAATCAGCTTTTCGACGACAATCGAACTTCATCTTATGAACCAATGGTGAAATCCCCTGGACCTCCTATAATACAAGAAGAAGTTGAAAAGGCTATAAATAAATTGAAGGAAAGAAAAGTATGTGGGCCAGATGAAATTTCAGCTGTAACCATTCAGAGAGGTTTGTCTGAAAAATCTATTAGTGTTATTCAATAAAATTTATAAATTCGGCACTATACCTTACGACTGGGTTAAATCCGTGGTCGTCGCTTTCTCCAAAAATTGAAATTCAAAGAAATGTGAGGACTACCGTACAATCAGCCTCATGAGTCACGTCTTGAAACTGTTACTAAAAATTATCCACGAAAGAATATATAGAAAACTTGAATCTCATATTGGAAACAGTCAGTTCGGATTTAGAAGCGGAATGGGAACACGGGAAGCTCTGTTTGCCCTTCAGATACTTATACAGAGATGCAGAGACGTCAATACTGATGTGCACGTATGTTTTATAGACTTTAACAAAGCATTTGACATGGTTAATCTAAAAACAACAGGTATTGACGAGGCTGACATAAGAATAATACAAAATCTTTATTACGGTCAAAGAGCATCGGTAAGAGTTGAAGGACAATTAACTGAAAAAGTTGACATCTGTAGGGGAGTGAGACAGGGCTGTGTTTTGTCACCACTTCTATTCAATATCTATTCCGAAGAAATATTTAATAAAGCACTAGACGATATACCAAACGGAATAAACATCGGCAATTTGATTAAAACTTTGAGGTATGCCGATGATACCGTTCTTTTAGCCGATTCCCTGGAGGACTTCAACAACTTTTAGATCGAGTCATAGACGTGGGAGATAAATACGGAATAAGTCTGAACACAAACAAAACTAAATATATGTTAATCACTAAGAATAACGGCGCCGACGTGGTCACAAGACTTTATGCGAACTATATTGCATTGGAAAGTGTGGAAAGACTTACTTATGTAACTTGGATGTCTGGTAAATGATCAATGGGACCACAGCAGATAGATAAGGCAAAGAATAGAAAAGGCAAGAACAATATTCTTAAAAATGCGCGATGTGCTTTCTAGTAATACACTGAGTCTACCACTGCGTATGAGAATAGCTACCTGTACTCAGTTTTGCTGTACGGCGTGGAGGCCTAGACACTCACGGAAGCTTGACACAACAAAGAAGCATTAACGATGGTAGCCAAAACCGCAGATCAACCTTCCTGCTGCGCGTACAACACGGAAGCTCTAAAAAATTTCGTACACTTACCGCGATGGCCGATCTATCTCAATCTGCGATATGGTTGTGGGTTCAAATCACCAGTTATGCACCCCTGTAAAGTCTTCAACAAAATATTGTTGGGAGCCAGAAACCAGATGGTTTCGATTAAAAATAAATGAACTACAAGTAATCAGATTTTATTAAATATTAAATAATCTTGCAGTCAATAACTGTTATTTACGCAATATGGAGTTTATTCAAAGTTTGCAATAATACAAGCAAACAAACTAAAGGTTGCCACACGCGTTAATACAAATAACCCCTTTGTGGGTCGTAAAATTAATTGAAATAGCAAGGTAAGTGGAGTGATAGGCATATGGCTGTCATTTATAAAAAACCTTTTGTCTAAGCTGCTGTAAGCAGACTAGATTGCGGCATCGACGCTGAAGGTAGCTGACCGCCGTTTAAAATTGTGAAGGGAACCTGGCTTCCAAGTGTAAAATTATCAGGCGAAAATGCTTACTTCCAGGTAAAAATTTCAGGAGAAGATTTCCGGATAAAAAATAATTCCTGGTGAAAACTTGTGATTTCCAGGCGAAAATAACTCTTGGTAAAAGCTAAAGAAATGCAATTAATATGAGGATAACAGAAAGAAAAACCCATCGTACCTGAATTAAACTTTCAGCTTTAAAACACAATCGTCGTTGTGTAATTAGCACGAAGAAAATCCTCACAAGCAAGTGGCTTGTTTGAGAAACAAAAATATAATGCCTCCGCGTTCGGACAATCGAAATGAGAACAGCTGCAAGCCGGGCCTTTGAGATAAGCCAGCGAATGTTTGTGGGGCTGTCCAGAATCGGTACGAAATGAGCGAACTAATAAATTGAAATAATTCGAAATACAATTTGATTATTATTCTTTTTTTTTTTTTTTTTATTTACTTAATTTACCAGATCAACAATTACAATTGTTTTACATGGCAGTGTTACAGAATTTAAAATAAAGAATGTCGTAGGGGCACTTCTTCACCCGTAGAGAACACTGTGGTTTAAAAATTTAATATTGTTACAAGTCATTCATTATCACTTTCACTATCACCACTGATAATGTAAACGTCTTGTGGTAATTTCCTCTTTAACCTGGAGTGAATTTTTCTTCTTCCTAGTTGATAGAAGTCTGCATTCTCACAGTGTTTGATATTGTTGTGAAAATTTGTGGTACATTTTTTAATGAACTCTTCAATAGTATCGATTCCCAATTCATTGTGTAGCTGTCTGTTTGTGACGAACCAAGGGGCATCCACTGCGATCCTAAGCACTTTATTTTGTAGTACTTGTATTTTATTTAGATTATTCTTGGACGAGTTACCCCAGATCATGCATGCATACGTCACTTGTGGTCGGATTAAGGATTTGTAAAGAAGAAGGGTGCAATCGATTTTTAGGGAGGATTTTCGGTTAATTAAGGGATATAATTGTTTTAACCTAGCATATCCTTGGTTGAGTTTCTGGAGGATGTGGTATTTCCAGGTCAGCCGGGTATCCAGGTGGACTCCTAAGTATTTCGCTGGTTCGTCTTTTGCATTCCACTGGATCATGTTGCCATTGATGATAATTGGAGTCGGATTGATTATTTTCCTAAGTGTAAATATTTTTGCAATACACTTAGAGGTATTTATTTTAAGATTCCATTTCATAAACCATTTCATGATTTTATCTGTGGCACTCTGGAGCTGATCTACTGCTATGTGCAGGTGTTGGTGTTGAGTTAGCAAGGCTGTGTCATCTGCGAACATTGCCAAGTTAGCTTGGGTTTTTACGATGTCATGCATGTATATGTTAAATAATAATGGGCCCAGAACACTACCCTGCGGCACACCTGCGCGAATATTCTTTTCAACTGAGAGAGCTCTATGGACTTTTACTACAAATGTACGATTTTCTAGAAAAGAGAAAAGTATTGCTTTGAGATAATCTGGTATGTTTACATGTAGAAGTTTATATTTTAGACCATGAATCCATACTCGGTCAAATGCCTGTGAAATATCTAGAAATAGTGCTGCCGTATACTTTTTCTCTTCGAATCCAGTTTCGATGTGGTCGATAAGTCTCTGGAGCTGATGACAAGTGGAATGACCCCGTCTAAATCCAAACTGAAATGGTGGTATGATATTTAGATCGTTGATTTCATCATTCAGCCTGGTCCAAACTAACTTTTCCAACAGTTTAGACAACGTCGTTAGCAAACTAATTGGCCTATAGCTTGTGATATCGCCCTTATGCTTCCCTGGTTTGTGAAACATTAAAATGTGGGCATGCTTCCACGTTAGGGGAAAATATCCCAGTCTCAGACAACCATTAAATAGACTTGATAGATAAGCTAGGTATTTATTTGGTAGGTGTTTCAGCATGGCATTGGTTATTTGGTCGGAGCCTGGCGATTTGTTTGTTGGTAGTGTTTTTATTATTTGGGTTAGTTCATTAGGACTGGTTGGTTTGATCTTGCTTGTTGGGATTGGTACGTTGGTTTCGCTGTAATTTATTATATAGTTCGTAAAATGAGGTGGACTATGATATAATGGCGTAAAGGTTTTTTCCAGATGATCTGCAAAGGCTGTACATTTTTCCTCATCAGTAGTATGTGTTGCATTTTCCGTAGTAATTGTGGGTAATTCCTGAGGAATTCGTAAAATTTTTCGTGTCGCTTTCCACATTCCAGGGTCGCCCGGATCCAATGAGCTGATATAGTGTTGGTAAGAATTTACTCTTCGTTTATCGAGTTCACTTTTAATTCTGCGTGAGAGATTATTAACAGTAGTTTTTAGTATGGGATTTCTTGTACGCTGCCACTCACGTCGGACGGCGCTTTTGTCTTTTATTAAGTTGAGTATGTAGTTTGGTGGCTGATGGTAGTTTACTGACCTCTTGTCTTTGCGTGTCCTAGTTGATTGATTTACACTAGTAGTAATTGCCTCGGTGATTTCAAGAACTCTGTTGTCGATTTGTTCTTTGGTCTCTAAGGCTACGTGAGTGGTAAGGTTTTGGTTGCAAGCGGATTCAAATTGCTGCCAGTTTATTATGCCAATTCCAAGTTTCGGTTCAGATGTATACCAAGCTGGTGTAGTTTCAAATGTAATTATAACTGGCAGGTGGTCTGAATCTAATTCTGTGATGACTCTTTGATGAATCGCTTTGTTAATATTCTTTTGAGCTACTATATCGAGTATATCAGGTTGATAGTCGGCCCTATATGGGTAGTAAGTATAGTCGGTAGGCGCCATGATTTCAAAAGCATAATTTGCAGCGAAGTTATATAGCCGTAATCCTGCTGCATTTGAAACTCTGCAGCCCCAAGTGGTGTGTTTACTGTTAAGATCCCCGATTAGGAGAGTAGGTTTAGAAGATCCGAAGATCTCTCTCATATCTGCATCGAGAAGTTGCTTGTTAGGTTGTTTGTAAGCACAAGCCACAATAAGTTGGCTGCCGTTTGCAAGTTTTATTTGTACTGAGACAGTTTCGAGATTTGTACAGTTTAGATTAGGCATTTCGTTGTGGATTAATTGCTTTCTGATAATGATTGCTACTCCTCCTGCTGCGAATGATGCATTTCTATCGTTGCGGTAAATTTTGTAACCAGATATTGACATTTGTTCATTAGGAGCCAGATGCGTTTCTGAGATGCACGCGATATCTATTTTATATCTTGCTAGAAAAGCAACAAGTAACGAGCGTTGGTTCTTAACACCATTTGCATTCCAATTTAGGAGTTTAAGATTGAAGAGATTTACATTATTATGGGCCATTACAGAAATTGCTTAATAGATTTGTTATGATGAAGTTTTTTATTTTCCCAAGATGGGGTTTAATGAGATTTAGAAGTGTGGTAAGTATTTCAGTTATAAGTGTTTCTAAAACATAATATACAGGCTAGTCCTGAAGTAATTGGTATATGGAGAAAACATTCGAGCGAAGCCGAAAAATGGTTTCAAGCTACTACCAAGAGAATTAAAGCATTTGAAATGTGGGTGTTCCGACGAATTCTGAAAATCAGCTGGACAAAACATGTGACTAACAATGAAGTCTTAAAATGAATGGGAGTGGACAGAGAACTGATAAAGACTATTAAAGTAAGGAAACTTACATATCTAGGGCACATCATGTTTAATGAAAAATATGCCGTACTCCAACTAATAATTCAAGGTAAAATAAACAGCAAAAGAGAACCGGGCCGAAGAAGAATATCCTGGCAGAAGAACCTACGCCAGTGATATGGTAAAACATCCAATGAGCTCTTCGGAGCAGCTGTTAACAAAGTCTCGATCGCTATGATGATAGCCAACGTTCGCAGAGCGGATAAGGCATACAGAAGAAGAATATCCAAGGGTTGCGCTTTCGATGTTTAAATTTAATAACGTGCGTATTTATTGCTGGTTCATGTTCGTTTTTTAATTATTATCCACATTTTCTGTTTTATGTAGCTCCCACGTTACACTTTTTAAATTATTGATTCGTTTGATTTTGTATAATTTAGAAATTATATTTGCTTTTATTTTACAAAGTGTACTGACTGTCTTTAAATGAATCGATGAAATGACAGACAGATGATCTGTAATATCAATTTTAATCGTAACAGCATTAGTTTCGGCTGGCGTAGTATTTTTAAAAAATATATAATCTATACAAGTTTTTGTATCTTTTTGTATTCGCGTATATGTAAATAGAGTGAAATCTGTCAAAGCGGAAACTCCATTAAGCGGACCCCTCTATTAAGCGGATATTTTTCTTGGCACCGTCGGGAACTCTCTGTTAACACGACGAGGACAGCAAAATTCTGGATTTTTTTTTAATATTTCCCTCTTTTAAGCGGACATGTTACTAATTATTATGTGCTTAAATGCTAGGGAACTAGAGAAATTACATGTTTTCACTTTTCATATGTGCTCTATGTTTTCCAACCTTAATGTCCTTAATCCTCGGTTTGGTATCTGAATTTCGGAAGTGAAAAGTGTTTTGCAAAACTGATTTTATTTATCTATAGCAAAATGCTCTTTGTTTATAACTGCATTTGATTAAAAGCATAGGGTTGCCAACCGTTCTTTATTTGAAAGGACAGTCCTTTATTTCAAAATACAGTCTTTTGTACTTCAATAAGGTATCAAAGGACTGTAAATGTCCTTTAAAACCAAACACTTTATCAGTACCTTAGAAAAACTAATATTCAAAATAAAAACAGGTTCCAATTAACGTTTAAATGTATTATTCCTTTTACTTCTCCGTTTCTAAAAAGTAAAACATTAGGAAATGCCAAAACGTTTACCTACTGTTTAGGGTTGGCAATGGTTAAAAATCAATTAACTGAAAAGAGATCATGTATTTTCTGGTTATGAAACTTGTAAAGTACTAAAAAGTCAAAATTTATCCGAAAGAGACAGAGAAAATTAAAGAAAATGACTTTGAATTTCCTAGATGTTTCAATAAATTACTTAAGTTTGATAATTAATTGGTTCGTTCTTATATCCTGTTTATCGTTAGAAGAAAATAAATGTCCAGCATTTAAGGTTTTAGATCAGAAGGAGTAAGAAACTATTCGCGTCCGCGGCGCCAGCATCGCTACGAAGTTAATTTTAGTCAAGTGGCAAACCATATTAATGCCAACTGCAAAAACAGTTTTTATTGCTTTCACGCAGAACTCTAGTTTCCATAATCTTCGGAACGCAAAGCCCGCGCAAAAACCCGTTTGAATTCTCTCGCTATTGTACCACCTGCTTTTCTGAGAAAATCGACGGATTTATGCGGACCATGAAAGTTAAAAGTTTTGTCGGCATTAGTTCTTCATTAATCGATTACATTTCTGTGTTCACACACGTGTAACAGTGATAAATCAAGTGAATTTTTTTAAACATTAACAGTCATGGATAAAGTTAAAAGTAAGTACCTAGCTATGTAATAACTTCCATACTTCATTTAAATTTACATAAATTTTGTATATCATTTATAATTAACGTCAGTGAGCGTTTGAACTGTGAACTATAATATAAATATAAAATATAAAATAATAATGAAAAATTGTTCCTTTGCTTGAAAAAAAAACACATTAATAATATACATATTAACTATTTAATATGAGTAGAAAGAACCGTAAATCGCACGTCTTGTCGCAAATTTGAATGCCAGCATAACTTAGCATATCTACTGGTTATTAGAAAGTGAGAAAATGGTGTCACCCAACAAAATATTTTCAAAATTTTTAGTTTAAAAACTCCCCCTTGCGAGGAAATTTCCAAGGGTAGTTCTTTCATTCACATGCAAAATATTGCGTTTAAATTTCTCGAAACCAAAACTGCGATAAAAATTCCGCGAGCCACAGGTCGAGTGGAATTTGAGCAGTTTCTGTAGAGAGAAATTTGCAATGATTCGCATGTTGACGAAAAAAATTCTCAGTAATAATAGAACGAGAGGTCAAAATCGACAATAATTTTTGCGATTCAGATAAGAGTTTCTGCGGCGACGAAAATAACGAGTGCTTGCACGAGTCGTTATTTTCTAGAGCAACAGAAACGAGACAATCTGAAGAGCAAAAATTGTCTGCAATATTTCGACCTAGAGTCCTATTCGTCTTGACAATTTAACTTTTCATTAAAAAATAGTTACAGAAAAAATTGTCGCTGAAATAAAGCTCATGGAAATATTGTCACTACAATAATTGTTACAGAAAAAATTGTCAGTAGAAATATAACAAGTGCTTGAAAAATTTCCGGAAATATTTGGAAATATGTTCTGCAGATATTTTTTCAATAAGTGCATGAGTGCATGCCAACTGAAAAAATCCCGACTCCGAAGAGGGAGGGATTTTTTCGAACGCTTTTGTTGAAAAAAAAATAGCTGCGTAACATATTTCCAAATATTTCCATAGGGAAATTTTTTAAGCACGCGTTATATTTTGATAGAGAATATCACGAATGAAAAAACACAGTAAAGAAAACATTTTTATTAAAAAAAATACGAAACTAATATCCTTTATCTAATAGACGTGTCTGTCTGGGACGCTGTTTTATCCGGGACGCTGTTTCAGCAGCCAAACCGTAAGAGATAGAGAAAAAAGTTATGAAAGTTATATGTTTGGAATGGTCATGTCAGGTCAGGAACCGAATTTCAGTCACGTGACACTTCCGGTTTTCGAGAAATCACAAAAAGACCGTTTTTCAAATAGAACGCGTATTAAATAAAAACTGTTTCGGCCGCCAAACGTAGCTGCGACCCTCTGCGCCTTAAATCCTCGATCGGTTAGGCAACCACTTTGACACCTTCCAGGTCTGGGTGGTTGCCTAACCGATCGAGGTTTGAAGGCGCGTTAAATGAGACATTTGTCTCACTGGACTGCTAGTCTAAATACTAATAGTTTACGGTTTCTTGTGATGACAGTGACATAAGTGGAAATTTTCCGGTAAATTTGCATAAGGGATATTCTCGCTGAAATAAAGCTCCTCGAATTATTGTCACTAAAATAATCGTTTAATTTGTAGTTTATTTTTAAATTGAAGAATGCCATTGGTTGACTATGATACCAGTTAAATTGTCTTAACATTTTTTGCCATGAGTGGCATTTGGAAAGATTATTCAATAATATGGGTAGATGACTTTTACCGAGTTCGACAGTACACATTTTTAACGTTTTAAACTATTTCTTCGATACTGGAGCTTCCAACACGATTATTATGAGTTTTTAGAACGACGCTGATTCGCAAACCTCACTTTGACGTTTTGGTGAAATGTCAGTCAAAGGCTACTCACTAAATTGAAATTACTGAAACCAATCGGGCTCGCTTGAAAACACTGCGACCTTAGGTGTTTTCAAAGACAGTAAATTTTGATTGGCCGTTTCTGACAAATCGGACATTTTTCATTTGTTCGTTCATTATAATGTTGAATAATCGTGTAAAGCCCTTTACAGATGATTTATTTCTTTTAGCAAGAGAAAGAAAGCGGTGTTATTCTAGAAAGCCGTCTAGAACGAAGCGAGCTAAACTCATGAAAATTAAGATTTCTGAAAAAAAAAGTTCCCAAATACCTACCTCTCAGGTATTAAGTACCTACATTTTGAAGATTATACAAACCTCCAACTATTTAAATGTGTTTCGGTTTTAGTAATAACTCATCGGAAAATAATAAATATTCTTCAGATGCAGAAGAGAATCTAACCAGTACTTCTTGCACCAGAGAACTTTTCTTGTCAGGAGAATGCGCCAAGTCGCAAGTACAGAGTTGCTCTTCAAAAATACCTCTCAGGTATTAAGTACCTACATTTTAAAGATTATATAAACCTCCAACTATTTAAATATGTTTTGGTTGTAGTAACAACTCATTTGAAAATAATTCACATTCTGTAGATGCAGAAGACAATCTTGCCAGTACTTCTTGCACCAGAGAGCAAGAAAATGACTTGGTGAATTTAGAGGATCTCTGGTGTTCAAAAGAGAACTATAATAGGTGAGAAAACAATATAGCTAATGCTTAGGGAGGGGTAAGAACGGTATATTGTATTTTCGTTGTTTTTTAAGTATTGTTTATAGATTTCTAATGCTGGAATTTATAAAAAAAGTTTGTTAACTTTTTTGGAGTTATCGAATTTAAGACTTTTTATGTATGACCGGGCGAAATTCTTCACTTTACAATGCGTAATGTGTCACTTTACAGCCCAAGGGCATAAAGTACTTTATTCACAACCATGTATGTAATAAAGTAATTACTGACTTTTAAACAGTTGGAAAATAAGCCCTTAGTTTTGAAGAACTGTCAAATCTATTTTTCGAATTCTTGTTTAGCATAAAGTGGTCGTGAATAAAATAGTATACATACCACGGTGAAAAGTTTCATTTCTGTCTCGAGATAAAGTTAACATCGACGCTTTGCGTCTCAAGATATCAATGGCAATGTAATACTTCCCACCTCGCTATGTAATATACTATTACGTCCCGCTCAGGGTTTTGTTTGTCAGTTTGACAAACAATGACATCGTAGGCTGCGAAAACCGATAAAAATTATAAATCTGGTTTAAGTTGTGAATACTCCGGTCTGAACATAAAATACTGTATGTACCTTGTGCGTAACTAGCGGTTATGGCCCTTGTCGTGTTAAAGCCCACAGCTACACCTTGGGCTCTAATTTTCTTACGACCTTGGTAAATAAATAACTATTAGTCATTTATTGAAGCAATTCTTGTATAACAAAAATAAGTTTGATTCGTTACGCACAGTTTACTTTTGTAGTTTTTTAAAATTATTTTCAAGATTCCAGCATCAAAAAATTATAAGCAATATTTATATAAAATATGTAATATTTTTATTATGATTTAGCATTACGAACCATTCACTATACATTGAAAAATCAGAACTTCCTATAGAACTGGATAGTGAAAAGTCCATTCCAGGCAATAGAATTGTACAGCTAGGATATGTGCTAAAATGGGCTATTACACTTCAGTACCAACACTCAAAAGTGTGTACATGTGGAATGTTATACGTTTCGAGAGAAATAAGAAGAGGCCTAGGACTAGTTAGCCATATCGAATTTAAATGCACTATGTGTGATATAGAAATTGTTAAGGCTACTGAAAATCCTAATTTAAAAAAAAGTGTGATTAACACTGCTGTATGGGGTATGGGCACTTAGAAGAGACATTCAGCTGCATTGATATACCGTGTTTTAATAAACACATATTTTACAACAAAGAAAAAGAGTTGGAAAAGGTAAAAACTGCACAGCAAGAATATTGTATTTCAAAATGAAACGTTTATATTTAATTTTAGGTTTGGTTTATTGAGTTGTGGTTAGGAATGGAGCAAGCAGGTCAAGATGAAAAAAATAGAGTTATTGAGTTAGGTCACGTTGACCCGGATGGTACTCCTTATATAACCGTTTTTTTTTTTGGATGGTGGATGGTCAAAGCGGTCTTATGGTCATAACTACAATCCTTCATCAGGAGTTGTAAGTGGCAAATTACCAATTTGAAATTGATCATTATTAAAGAAAATTTACAATTTATTGCAGGCAGTTATTATTGGTGAATACACTGGCAAAGTATTATTTTTATCGGTTCGCAATAAATATTGCTCAATCTGTCAAAGAGCCGCCAATAAAGGGGGAAGTGTGATAGAGCATATTTGCTACAGGAACTGGTCCGGAAGTTCATCAGCCATGGAACAAGATATTGTTGTAGAAGGATTTTGCAAAAGTGAAGAACAACATGGACGTCGATATAAAAACTTTATAGCAGATGGAGATTCCAGTGTCTTCACAAATATAAGAACGAAAGTGCCATATGGTCGTTTTGTAAAAAAAAACGAATGTTCGAACCATGTCATTAAAAATTATGGAAAAGCTGTAAAGCAAATAAAACAAGACAAAGCTGTATCTTTTGAAGCTCGACAACAGTTGAAAATTTAAAAAATTGAGGAACTGCAGAAAGTTGACTATGCAGCATTATGCCAGTGTGCTTTAGAGAGGAGTTCAACCTTACAGCTGACAGTAGAATTAAAAAATGGAATTGAACATGTTTTCGGTGAACATTCCAAATGCCAGACGTATTATTGCGGTAATTAAAAGGAAAGCAAGGGTATCAATAATGAGTTAGCTGCTGTAAAATTATCAGGATTATATCATCATTTAAGCTGTAAGTGTATTTTAATGCCACAACCATTAATTGCTTATATCAAGAGATAAAAAAAAACTGATCCTCAGCGGGCTGTGGACATTCAAAGGTATGAATAATATGTTGGTGGCACTGTAAGGCTATGTCAAATTCGAGGTTATCAGGTTAGGTTTTGCGTCAGCCTGTGTCAAAACTAACGTAAAACCTAACCTGCTAACCTCGAATTTGACATAGACTTACAGTGCCACCAACATATTATTCATACGTTTGAATTTCTACAACCCGCTGAGGATCAGTTTTTTTTTTTGGATCTCTCGATAGAACAACTGATACTTTATGATTATTTCAGCTGCTCTAGAATTAGTGTTGAGAAAGTCTTCACAATTAATAGATAACAAAACCAATAACCGTGCAGAACTCTTCATGAGCATATTAGCAAGGTTTAATGCTGGTAAACGCATTAATTTAACGAACAGGGGTTCTTTCCAAAGTCGTTGCAGTTTGGCAGGAATGCGATACAATAAAGGAGTTGCTTGGCACGCAAGTCCTTACAAGAAAGAAATGGAAATGAGCCCAGGTGTATATATGAAGAAATACATTCAAAAATCAATGCAAGAAACAGACAAACAAAGAGAATGGAGAAATAAAAATTTGAAAGGTGAAATATTAAAGTAGTAATATTGCAAACCAATACTTACTAGTTTTTCTTTTTAAGAGAAAAGAAAGCAGTGTAAAACTACTCCCAATGCTGATTATGGGCCTAAGGCTAAACAGGAAGATCCATGCGACGATGACCTCGCTGCAATTAAATCAGGCGTACTTGATAGGTTACATGTACGAGTCTTTAAGTAGATTCCTAAAAATGCCTTGTCATTTTGTCATTCTTTTTTTTTCGAATAATTTGATGAAAGTTTTTCCAAACTTTTTTTTTTAATTTTCAGGTTTCACAAGAAAGAAGAAATGAAATAGCTGCTTTAACAGTCGGTCAATTTGATAACAATTTTTACAAAGTAGAAAGAGGTGAGAGGCTGGCAGCTTCAAATTTTGGAGCGGTAGTTAGCCGTCGAAAAACTACTCGGTGCCATAGCTTGGTAAAAAATATTTTGTATCCTCAAGACTTCACCACTTCCTGCATGTCTTATGGAAAAAAAACGAAATTACAGCTAAAAAAATTTTGGAAGAAAAATTAAATATAACTATAAAAGAAGCAGGTCTCTTCATTGATGTAGAAAATCCATGCTTAGCTGCTTCACCTGATGGTAACTATTACATTCAAACTAAAATAAAGATACGAACTTTGTGATGTTTTTAGGACTTGTGGGAAATAACAAATGCGTTGAGGTAAAATGCATAGCAAAGTTAATTAAATTAGGTTTGTCACTGAGAGAGGGAACCGTTGCAAAAAAAATTTGTCTTGAGATAGATGGTGATCGAATGAGACTAAAAAGAAATCATGCATATTATTATCAAGTGAGTGAATTATCTCAAGTGAATCAAATATTTCGTTATTATAAATTGTACATTAAATTATTATTAGGTACAAGGACAACTCAATATATTGCACCGTGAGCAGTGCTACTTTGTAGTGTACGTGTCCGATGACGAAGAACTGTTCATTGAAATCATTGATAGGGATTAAAGACTTTGGAAAGAAACAATGTTACCAAAATTGTTAATGTTTTACAATGATTGCATCTTGGAAGAAATTTCAAGAAGAAGATGGCCTAGGAGAGAAAAATGCTATGACCCTAAATGGATTGAAGACGCAATAAACTCGCAAGGCATATGATGCAAATCGGTTAATATTTAACAAAACTGGGACAGTTCTAAAAAAATTAATAGCATAGAATAAATTAAAAAATCGCATTTTGTAAGGACAATAATTCATTTTCGGATACGGAGTTAGTTTTAGTTGAAACTGAGTGCATTCTAAAACAGGTATTTTATTATTTCTTTTTAAATTCTACTTACTATCTGCGCATTAAAGACCGTTTCTGAAAATCAGTTTTTTCCATATTAATATTAGTACGTTTTCTAATGACGATTTTTTTAATGTCCAATTTCATCATAACGGCCTTCTTTATAAAACTGTTTAAATTCCATAAAGTTGCACTTTATTGTACTAGTACAATAATTATAATGCAATTTGGAGAGTGAACTGTCACTGTCAAGTAAATGTTAGTATAAATACAAAAAATTACTTTTATAAAAACAATAAATTCGAATATTAACAAGAAACAGTGCTTATAAATGAAAAATCAAGGATTAATTATTATGGTAATGAATATTTATAACACTGTTGCTGTGTTAGATGTTCATCATGAAAAATTTGTCAATAGCCATTAAGACACTATCTTAAGAACACGTAAATTTTATTTTATTTCCTCTTGACTTGTTAAACGGCCATTACTGTCGCCTGAACTGACTCGGTAAATGAGTCTTTACTGGCCAGGTGCCTGTAAAGTTTTACTGTCGTCTGAACTGACCGATAAAAGAGTCTTTACAGGCCAGGTCCCTGTAAAGTGCTGCCATCGCGACTTTACAGGCACCTTGTTTTTTAATAGATACATTCTTGATTAATCACTAATAGGTATTAATTGCTCGCTTGCAATTAGCCTTTATCAGGGCTCACCGGATTACAGGGCTCGCTCCTACGTCGCTCACCCTGCAAGTATCCGGCTCGCCCATAAAGGCTAATTTACTAAGCTTGCCACGTAAATAACTATTACTAGATATTTATTTATAATTTAAGTTAAAAAGCAGCGGAACATAAAGTTTTGCATGCAATTTATGCATAATCCAACTTTATTAACTCATCCTATTTATTAGCCTAGCTCGGCCATAAGATAGACTTGTTCAATAAAGTCTTAGATTATTTACTTCTTTCGTAAATAGCTATTTTCGATTTCCATTATGACACAGTAAGAAAAGTTACTTTGCCGGGCTTGTAACAAAATAATTCTGTTATGTAGTATTTACCAGCGCCCCTCTCCTGCGAAGAGGATGTTTTTCCAAAAACGAAAATCTGGTGTAATACACGCACACAACTGCGTTTTACAGTGATCTTATAATTTGCAAAAAAATTTAATTTTTAAGCATTTGTCAAAAATTGCAAATTCTACAAGAACCGTACAAAATAGAGCGTTAGTTGAAGAGAGAAATGTTCTCTAAAATTTTAAGCTGAATTCAAAAATGTACTAATAATATACCTAGTTAAAATAGGAGTTTATAAAAACAAAGAAAAAGAAACCCATTTTAGAGGTATTCAACTCGAAAATCACCTATCTCACATCAATACACATTAAAAATGGAACGTTTGGAAACAATCGTTAAAGCCGTTTTTGTAAAAAAAATTAAAAACTGAAAAATCACAAAAGTAAACACCATACTTCTAAATAGTACACAAAACGTATATACGAAGTTTCAACTGCATACCTTTTTTCGATTTTGAGATATTTTGTTCACAGACAGACAGACAGACCAATGAACAAAAATATGGTCTTTTAGTTCAGGGGACTCTAAAACGTGAAGATCTGTTGGAAACTCAATTTCGAATTTTTGGGATGAATCCAATACTTACTTTATTGTAAAAGGAAATATAAATAATGGTTCTAATAGTAGTAGTGCAAATAGAAACATAACAAAATCTAACCCCAAATAGCCATTCGGTAAAGCAAATGTTACTCAACAATTATTATTTGTACCGTGCAAATTCAAATAAAATATACTATTATATTATATTTTCGGTAGCAGGGTAGAGCAGGGTTCTCCGTTTCTTGGAGGTTATCTGACTGCCCTCGAATTTCCAAGAAAATTGTTCTTATTTTTGTGTATTATGTAATTTTTTTTCTGGAAATAAACATTATTATTATTATTAACATTACTGTGCATCCGCATTTTTTTTTAATGTGCGCTTTAAACTGTACAAAACATAATAATATACCGTCCATGTTTTACTGACCACTTTTAATATTTTGTTGCTACAATATGATACTTGTAAAAATTAGTTGATTAGTAAACATTTATATATTTTACTGAATAAAATTGCATTATATAGGTACTTAACATTTTATTAGTACCATTTCCTAAGTGATTTTATAAATACCTATTATCTACTTTGTTCGTACTGATACTATTACGATACTCGTTTACGTATCGTAATCGAAATCGATCCTATAATAAAAATACTAAAAACAGAGTAATTTTTGTTTAAAAAAGTGCAAAGTAGATAAAATACTGTATGATACCTCGTTTATAAGGTATTTTGTCGCACTTACTCCTTTAGAGCACTCATCGCTTCGCTCGTCGTACCCTAAACCCGGCGTGCTACAAAATGCATCTTATAAAACTCGTATCATAATATACTATTGCGCAATCGTGCTGAAAAGTTTACCGACGTTGTCGAGTTCCGCTTGTAGCCGGCGGACTCGCGCCGCAATTTACGTGTGCGCTGAGCGCTCACAAAAGTACTCGTATCTCTTTCCGCTCATATAACATAACATCGTTTTACACGTTGCACTACCCCTAATAAATATCGATCGTCTTTCGTCTACCTACGTCCGTCGTGACAAAATTACTCATTTCTAGAATTTTCTGTCTGGTTTGTTTATCGGATTATGCAGTTTTAGTGGCGACATCTACGGGAGAAGCGTTCAACTACAAAATACATCTGTATTACCGGCTTTTTAAACTAAGGCGTAAAATAAATCGCGGCAAATTTGAAATCCCGCCATATCTTTGGTCAAGCTGCAATTGCTTATATATTAATTTTTATTGTTTTTTTCTTTTTTCGATATTTTTTTTATAATCTTTTTTTTTAATTTGTTTAAATTTTATTTTTGCGTTTCTTTTTAATGTCTCGTTTTAAAGGTATTACAGATTTATGTCTGTATGCCAAATTTCGCTCGCATATCTTTCACGGGTCCAAAAAATGGTTTTTATTTTTGTTCTGTAACCTGTTTTGTATCTACAGACTAACTTGTACCTACTAATGTGTTACGTATTATAATAATTATTATAATGCAAATCATGTTTCTATTTTTAAGTATGCACTCGACTAGAATAACTGTTTGGTTTTTGGTTTATGTTTTAGTTTTTTATTTGTTTTATTGTGTTTGTTAAACAGAACAGACATACGTTTATGCTTTTAATTTAATAAATACTTGCTTTTTTAATATGATTTTATATCTACTTATATGCATATTATTATATTAAAAATAGAATAAAATTTATTATATCTTATATTAGTATTATGCACAAAAAAAAATTTGATAAACCAAAATGGGTTTTTTTATGTGACACCCAAAAAAATTTGGGCCTTCGGCGAATTGTCTGCAGCGCTGGCTTGTCCTTTGATTTTATATTCGAAAGTTGGCAACCCTATAAAAGCAGGTAGATTTTCTTCATTACAGGCTGCAGTTGATACGTATGTACTGAAGCTACTTTTATACAGTAGTGTCATAATAGAAAGCAAACGTAGCACTGTATGTATTTAAAAATGTATGCATTCTTTATCGTTCTATATTCAAATAAAGATTAAACAAAAAATTGAAAATTGAAGCAGAGAACACATCCATTAAGCGGGCAAAAATCATGGCACCACGGTGTCCGCTTATGAGAGATTTCACTGTATTTATTAATGAAATAAATCCTTCTTCCCCCATTATGTTTAGGTAATCATGACAATAATCTTTCCTGGACTTAATATCAATATTCATATCAATGGCCTTTAAATAGTAGAAATCTGCATTACTCATAGTGATATCGCGTAGTTACATTTGCAAATTATTATTTAATTCATTCACACATCTTGCATGGAGTCTGTAAACAGCACTCACTGTAACTGTATTGTCCAAGATAAAAATAGTTGCTTTAATGCTTTTGATATCTCTTATGCTGATAATTTCACTATTGTATTTATATGTATTTTTAATGTACAATACAACTCCATCATTTTGGTTGATATTTCCTTCATTGTAAATTAATTAATCTGTAAAAATAATATGTACAATTAAAATTATATTCTAATTTACTTAATACTATCAGTGCTTTATCGAAATGTTTATTTATGCTTCTTATAATATTGTGAAATACAGTAAAATTTGTATCAGGTATAATTTTTTTTTTTAATTTTAATTTAATATATTCGCCTATATCATTTACCTCCGCCGTTTCGAGCAAAAATAGAAAATAGCTATTTATGCAAGAAGTGCTAAAAGTCGACGTTTATGCACGAGACATGAAAGTTATTAAACGAAGCCGAAGGCTGAGTTTCATAACATGTCTCGTGCATAAGCGACTTTTAGCACGCGTTGCATACAATATTTTATCTACGACCTTAATTTTACCGTTATTAATCCATAAATATCGATTTAACAAATGTTTGCATCTACGACACTTCTAATTTATGTCATTATAAATAGTAGGCCATGTGCGGGCGAATGTTTGCCGAAGCCAGTACTGTCAAGGTCAGTTACGAAATGTAATTATTAATACTCCACATCTGAGTGTATTCCTTACGTAACACTTTAATTATTTCAAAAACACTTTACCTGTAACGCAAGAAGCAACTAGAATAACTTTACAACTTCACTTCCAGTTCGAAATTGTAGTTCTATAACCTCACTTCACTTTTAGCCCATGTGCTAAAAGTAAACAGCTGATTTCTTTAACTACGGTAAACTATAAAACGTCACTTTTAGTGACACAAGCTAGCGCTAAAAGGCCTACTTTTAGTAGTGGTCGTAGATAAAATCCCTTATATATCGATCCATAAATTACAAACTAATTTAAAGTAATCTTGAAGTAGAACGCTGCAGCGCAAGTACGGCTCAAATCAAAAACGTTTATGCTATCTCCCATATAGCCTCGAACAAAAATACAGGGTGTTATGGAAATGAGTATTTTAACCAGTGATAGAGCTCACCAAAATAAACCACTTTTTTATTTCTCGTTTTTTCATTTAATCGCATTTTTTTTCAGTCATTTATCTCCTCTAAATTTAACTCAGTTTTGAGGGCGTTTTTGAAAAAAATATAAATGGAAAAGTTGTTCAGTTTAGCGAGTTCTATTACAGGTTAAAATATTTGCACTCATTTTCATAACACCCTGTATAACCCACTGTTTATGGCTACCTATGCCTAATGTTTATGCCACATCGTCCAAAGAAGTTATCGATTTTATTTCATTGCTCACGCTTGCGATCCTTTGACCATGTATTCTTAAACCCGTATTTATCTTCAGCTGACTTCCGAACCTTTACTCTATCCGCTGTTAAATCTTCTTTAATCGACATCCCACTACCTTTCAACATGTTTTTATTTCCAAAAACCAAGGCTCGTTGTTGGTAGGATATTGAATAAATGCTTTAAAACACGTCGTTAATCAAACATAAATAACGTCTGGAGTTGGGCAACAGATAACGCACGCTCGCACTATTCCTAGGGTCATATCTTTATCTTATCAACTTGCTTGCTTGTAGACAGATAGCAATTCGAATTAGTCAGTTGTTATGCAGCATTCTTAATGAAACGACATTTATAACCGCTCAGTGTCGAAATTAAAGTTTTTCGTATTAAATTTTGGCACTTTAAATTTAACTCAGGTAAGTTTTGTTGTTAAAAATAGGTTGAGGTGTTTGTGATATCGCATTATAATCAGAGCTGGGCAAATTACTTTTAAAAAGTAATTAATTACTAATTACCAATTACCGCCCAATGCAGTAATTTAATTACCAGAGATGCGATTACTCACAGGAAATATTACCAATTACTTAGTAATTGTAATTGTACAACATCAATTACTTTTCCAATTACTTTCAATAGAAATTATTGTCATATAGTTGTATTTAGTAGAACTTTCTTGGAAGATTTTTTGATAAAATCTTGTAGCTAAGTACATGCACGGTTCACCAAAACCAAAAGTTTTTAGTTTGTTTTGATGTAAGATGTAAGTAAATAAATAAATTAAAGGGTAACAATTATACAGGGTGTCCCAAATATAATGGGACACTGATTGGGCATAGATTCCATTGAACCTAATATACCTTAGTACAAAGTCTCTTCAGTAAGAACGTATAGGGACTTGGAAGTTCAAATTTATAATTTTTTTAATATTAATTTCCACATAGGTTATCACTGAAGTTGACTATTTATCACGATTGTGGATTTAGTTGCCTGTAGGGCAAAAGCAAATAAACCTCATGAGGGATAAAAAGAAACTTCCAGTGCCGAGGGGTACATTATTCTTTTTAATCGAGGAATCGCTAAATTACAACATTTTAACCAACTTTTGTAGGTTATGTTAACGTAGGTTGACGTTTACCTATCGCTCAGCTGCCTACAAAAAGTCGGTTTTTCGTATTTTATTTGACAATTTCGACGTTCTTCACTGTCGATTTAAAAAAATATTTTTTCGAATATGAAGAAATGTCAAATTTTATTTTGGCTAGGTTTTGTAATAGTATTAGAAAAAATAGCACGCTGAATATGTTATAGAAGTGATTTTTCCATGTTCGTGATAATCCACTCGCTTTGCATCACTCGCTCGTAAATTAAATGTTGACAAACTCACTTTTCTTAACTTTTAGAACAATTTACTATTTAATAGTAGTAGTAAATTAAATGCCTAACATGAGGCTGAATGACGAAAATATGTAACTTACCTATGTATACAGGGTGCACCATTAGATTTCTTAATTGTATGGCAGCAGAATTTTATTTAGATTCTGTAAGGAACACTACATGGTCATCCAATTGGCGCAACTTAAGCATTTTTTGTTGGCTCAGTTCGAAAATACTGTTTTTACCGTATTATACGAAGGTGACATTTTCTGTCACCTATTAGGGGTTTCCCGAAAATATACGTTTGGTGCCCTGGTCGGTTTCTAATGGCAGTGGGAGGGAATATAATAGATTAACTCCCGTTGGCACTAGAGACGGGAGACAATGTGATTAATAATAAATCAACTAGCATCGAGACTTTCATATTTAAATATTTTTGAATGCAGCCGAACACAAAAAATAGTCTCATCATAAAATGTAAAAGAGTCATATGTATAACTCTAGACTAGAATGTCATTTACTCCCTGGCATGATTACAATTGATTAGGTACTGTTGTCGCTAACGCTGGCGCTGGGGAATTAAACTACATGGTCGGGACAGAATGATACATTTTCCTCCCTAGTAATACTAATAGCTACAAAAAATGTGTTGGGTAACTTTTGAAATTTTAAAACAAAATATCAAATTGGTGTTGATCAGGGACTGTTGAAAGTTGACAGGTGACTGATAAACCTAGTTGAAAACGGCTGATTGAAATAAGAATTCCTACATCAGATACAAAAACAAAAGACATTTGCTCAAGCAGTAATTTTTACATTCAAGAGACCTTTATACCATGTGCTCAAAAAGAAATTACATAAGCAGCAACAGTGATAACAGTTAATGAATTCTAAAGCTTGCTGTTGACATTACTTTTATATTCCATGGCTAACCCTTATGTAATTTCTTTTTGAACACACCGCATAAGAAACGGGAGAAGATAAGTATTTCCTAAAATTACTTTCAACGCTCGACAAATAAATTGCTCAGGTTGCATTCATATTTTGACTTCAAATTTTGATTTTAAGTTTAGGGCAATAAAATATCTGCAATTACATAAATTGGGTCACTAACGGACTGTTCTTTTAAAAAACTAAATGGAATTCTGTGTATAATCATTAAGAACCCAATATTTGACTGTCTTGTAGTTAGCATGGGGGTTTTGTACGTTTAATGTTGGATGAGGTGATACAAGAAAGTCACGATTTTTATAAGACACTATTCTAGATTGTGGGATAAGTGCGTGTGTGTGATGACATCTGAAGTGATTGCTTCAATACGGAGACTTGGAGGAAGGCCACCATCTAATGATACTCGACCACGATTAAATAGTATTGACCACTCGCAAATAATTTCCGCCCAGGGAATTTTTACTTGCAAGGAATGTCATGACAGGTCGATATTTGATTTTACTGATATTGATAAATTAGCAATGCATGACAACACAAACTGGCAGTTAATGTAATTAAATAATGTTGCAGTGGTTCTATTAATTAACATACAAGCAAAGAGCATATGCTCTTTGATACAAGTCAACATGTTATAGTTTAATGAAAAATTGTATCAAAATTGATAGCTGCTAAGTCTTTGAATATAGAAACAACCCTTCATGAATGTCAAAAAAATGGCAAACAAACAATGGCTACGTAACTCCAGTAATAATCAATAAATTAAAGTATGTTAATAGTTATTTACTATACAAGTGGGATAAGAGCATCATTAATATATGTGTGTGTTACAATCGAGTGCGTAGCACGAGTTATGTAAGCACACAAGTATATTAATGATGCATTATCACACATGTATTGCACAAAATTTTATCTACAACCGCCCAAAATTGAGAAAAATGCATTAACAAAAATGTCAGATCTGTCATCTTCAAAACTATTTTAGTAGGCAAATGTCATTATGTCATTCATTAGCGGTTATAATGAGCTGAATTACATAGCGGAAATAGTGTTAAATGAGTGACGTAATAGGTTACTTATCCCACTGGAGTAGATAAACAATTTTTCGTAGTAGCAAAATTATGCCCTAGTTGCCAGTATACAAAGCAGCATATGACCATTACAAGGCAAGAAAGCGGCAAAGAGTGGATAATTTACAAAACGTTCAAAGCGTTAACCAGGCGTGAAATTTTGGAATTAGGTACATTTTATTTATGTGTTTGACGCTGTTTAAATGTTATCGGATTTTGGCCATTTAGTTCAATTCTTCACTCAAAAACTTAATTTTCTGGACTTAACGCCTTTAACATTTGTACGGTAGTATGGAGTATGACCCTATGCTTAGGCTGACCAGAAATTTTTAATAGAAAAAAGAGTATGCTTGATAAGTTTGTTGAAACCAAAATTGTAATTAACAAACGAAGAGAGTAATAACGCGGACATAGCCATTCAAAAGATTACATTTCATTTGGTTTAGATTGCCAAAGAAAAAACACAGACTATATTTCTGTGGGTATAACAACTGAAATGCCTTAAATTTTGGAAATCGATAAATAAAAGAAATCTGAATATCCCTTATATTACCTACAAAAGTTAACAGTTATTTACAAAAAATTTAAATCTATCCTAAAATTATTACTATATGTTAATTAAAAACTAACTCAACTTGTAGATATACGTTTTTATATTCACTTTTCTGTCATGTCCTCGTTCAAGAAAATTTAAATCAAATTAACAACATTAAATAAAACTTACGTAAATTATAGCTAAAATTCTAATTAAAACTCAGTTTAACTTTCGTAAGTCTGATATTTTCCGAGTTCTTTGCTTTCACTTCACTGCACTTAATTAGTAATCGTTTTTAGATGTTATAATCTATACTGTAACTTTTCTTATTCACTTTCCTCAAATATTTATAAGGTGATCTCAAACTGAACTGAAAGATGGTATACCTGGCAAATAACTACTAAATAATAAAATTATAAATTGCAGCTCGACGCATTCTAGAATATACTAATATACAAAGCCCGTCGTTCATGAAATAATCATATATTACACAACAAGACGATTGAAAATAATCGATTTCAAGGCGTATCGCCTGAAATACCACGAGACAGATCGTTGAGTGGTGTTTCATAAGGCAATACGTCGAGTCACAAGAATTTTCGATTGTTGAATTTTATACAGGTAGACTATACCATTCACATGAGGTTAGAAACAAATAAAAATGCATACTTTTCCTCAGGTCACACGTATTACAATAGTTATATCAGTAACTATAGCGATATCGATTACCGGTGTAATACCAATCTTTGTATAATCGCAGTTATTAAAATCATATCCTTGAAAAATATGACAGATATACTAAAACAATATTAAAACCAAATAAATGAATGCAAAATTTAACAAGTAAACACAGAATTATGATTCTCCTTTAACTTTTTATATTATTTTATATCTTTACTCGTATTATAGTCGCTATAATCCGCTCGCGTTCGTGTTTATGTAGAATGTAGATACACTCGGCACACAGAACAATACCTACTCTGCATACGCATTCTGCATTCATTACCAAGTTGAGCGAGTGCAACATTTTCTGTCAAAATCTAAAGAGAGTATTAAGAGTATTTAAATGAATTTCAACGAGTATATTGATAGCTGTTTTATATTAAAAGTAAGAGTAAAGAGAATATTATTCAGAAAAGAGTATAATACTCCAGTGGCGTAACTATGGGGGGTGATATGGGTGTCGGAACACCCCCCAGAGGCTTCAGGAATAATTAAAATTCGTCGTAATAGTTAAATATCAATTATTACATTCGGAGCTCGGACTCGACCATTTAAAATCCGATCTCAACGAACCTCCTTTGGACGTCATTTCTGAGTTCAAATTGCCAAAATGTACAAAATATTCCATATAAGACAGCAATGGATGCGCTAGCTACGTGCAATAAGGACATGTTTCCAAGCATATTCAAGTTGCTGCAAATTCTTGCAACGATTCCTGTGTCAACTGCAACAGCTGAAAGATCATTCTCCACCTTAAAAATTATTAAGACTTACCTCCGAAATACAACAGCGCAATATAGGCTGAATGGATTGGCAATGCTCTCCATTCACAGAGAACTGCAGGTGAACGTAGATGAAATTATAAACGAGTTAGCAAAAAAAAGCCAAGAGAACTTGAATTACTACTATAAGTTGTATTACAATTGTAATGATTTTATTGTTTATAAATAAACAGTATAGTTGCTTTCATTTATAAATGACTTGCAGTAGGCTATGATTTAACTAATTATCTACAGTCAAAATATCATTTAACATTTTCATAGGTTATAGAGTTCTTGCAAGGACATGCATTATCTTCGAATTTTGTTTTGCAAGCAAGCTGTAGTATAACGCTTTCTGGCGGTGCTATTACAATTAATATCAAACCCCAAATTGTAAGTCAAAATGTAATAGCTCTCTCTTTGGAGCACTATTACATATCAAATTAAATATACCCTTTCTATAATTATTAAAAAGAAGCACTATCAGGTATAGCTCACTTATGTACTTACCCTACTTCTTAATGTAATGACTAGTAATTGACGTATTTCATAAATCAATTTGACATTTAAAATTATGTCATGCGATTATTGTTTTGGAAACCTCGACTAGTCAGTTTTACAAGCAATGGGACTCATAAATCCCAGCTGAAAGGGTTAATCTTCAACTAACAACTTTATCTTGCAGTTAAAGACTGAATTACTTATAAAATATAATAACTATTTGACTTTATGAATCAAATACACGTTTCAGGTACTTCAGTTTGTTAGTAGCACATTGAAGTTTGATCTGACATCACAAAATAAAATACAAATTATCAAAAACAATTTAATCGAATATTAAATATGCCCAAACTTGATTTATATGAAAATTCTAAAAATAACCTAATTCCAAGAAGTAAATTTCAAAATAAAATTGTCGAAAAACGTCGAGTACTCGAATCACTATTAATTTTAGAAAAATCATTCTAAATTAATTTCTAAATACAATTACAATTTATTATCTTAATGATTTGCCGCACCAAACTTGCTGTATAACTTCTTAATATTTTGTAAGAAATGGGCACTAACCTTCTGATCAGGGCCGTTCCTAGCTTCTTGGCCGCCTGCGTGAAAAATAAAATAGCCGCCCCCTCCCTCGAAGCAATTAAAAAATATATTTACGTTAAAAAAATTATGAATAACAATTTTATAAAATAAAATAAAAAGAAATACTCCTATAAAATAAAATTGTACAAATACAAAAAAAAAACAAAACAAATACAAAGTTTAATATCTTAGAATTTAGCTTTTCTAGCTTTGACAGACGCAAAAGTGGTCACAAGGTTCTTGACATCAATTGCTTCTGCCAAGTCTTTCTCTATAGATATAATAGAAAAATCTGACAATCTTTCTTGCTTCATGGCCGAGCGTAAAAAGTTTTTAATTATTTTTAATTTTGAAAAAGGCTTTTCTGCTGGCGCAACTGAGACAGGTAAAGTCAGTAGAAGTCTTAAGGCAATTGCTGTATTTGAGAAAGTCGCAAGTAAATTATTTGTAACAATGTAGTTGAGAATTTTCGATGGTGTTTCAACAGATTGGAAATGTAATTTTAAATTTTTTAATTCATCACTTAATTCTACTGCGTTTACATCAGATCCTTTTCTGACAGTGTCTTCTAATTTTAAGGATAAATCTGTACAGTGTTTTTCATTGAATTATCGTCCATAATAGGAAATTCATAAATCACTTTGAAATTGTCACTATAACGTTGTAATTGTTCAAAACGTTCCTGTATAGATACTTTGGGGGTATCCAAAATAGTAAAATAAAAATTAATCTTACAATTCAACTTTGGGTCAAGTATAGGCTCATCAGGGGTTTCATAATCAAATTGTCTTTTTTTTTCGACGTGGACGAATTATATTAGTTGGGGGAAATTCCGTTGCTATATCAAGTTCTTCTGTAGCAAGTATTTTCGCCTCTTCTATAAACGCTTCAAAACTGTGGTCATTTCTTTTCTGTTCCAAATAATCTACTAAACTTTTTAACGCATTTGAACAATCTTTTAGATTTGTATTCACACCTTGAAGCATCTTACTGACGGAATTAATTTTAGACAGAACATCATTCCAAATAATTACAGAACAAACGAATTTAAAACTATAAATTTTTAAGGCCAATGCTTGGGCTTGTTGTTTGGTGTTAATGTCGCGTGATTTGTCATTTACAAGTTCTTCTAGACTATCATAAATTTTCCCTAATTGATATCGCAGAGGTGTAATAGCTTTAATTCTACTTTCCCACCTAGTTGAGCTAACAGCTTTTAATGTGAAATTTGGTACATTAGTTATAAGTACATTCCATCTATATGGCGAAGAAGAGAAATATGTATATAATTCTTGTATAAGATTAAAGAACTCCGATGTTTGCAAGGTAACATTGGCAGAATCATTAACCACTAGATTTAGGGTATGAGCAGCACAAGGTACAAACATTGCTCGAGGATTGATATTTCAAATTCGGCGTTGCAATCCTACATGTTTTCCGCGTATATTTGCACCATTATCATAACCCTGTCCACGCATATTGTAGATATCCATATTAAAATCTTTCAAAAGTTTTATTACAAAATCGTATAAACCCTCACCAGTCACATCAATAATAGGAAAAAATCCGAGAAAATGTTCACAAATTTTAATTTGTTTATTATCATGTATTATAACAAATCGAACAACGAATGCAATTTGTTCGGTATGACTTGAGTCTGGGGTTGAATCTAGAATAATTGAATAATATTTTGCTTTTGACAATAACTCCCTAATTTGTTCTCTGATTTTATTTGCTGTAAGTGAGATCAATTCACTTTGTAATCTATTTCTTAAATAATGAGGCATACGTTTATGTGAAATTTTACTGATTTGAATATTTTTTAGATGTTCCAAAAGAACTGCATCAAATTTTGCAAATGTTTCAACCGTCTTCAAAAAGTTTCCATTGTTTGATTCGAATAATTTATTGGATGACCTACGAAATGCTAAACACTGTCCTGCCAATAATAATATAATTGCAACAATACGTTCTAAAACATTACACCAATATTGTTGTTTCAAATTAAAAATACGTTGTTCTTGGTGATCGATTGTTGTGTAAGTACTCAATCTTTTTTCTAATTCAGTCCATAATTTATAATTTTGAATATGATCAGTTGATCGTTCGTGTCTGGATAAATTATTAGAAAGATGTTTCCAATCTGAAAAACCAGCATATGTTAACTGAATATTTTTGGTCCTAAAAATTTTGCAACAAAAGCAAAAAACGCAATTAAACTTAATGGAATAAATTAGCCACATACGAGGTATTTTTTCACCATTTGCTAATGTTTGTGTATAATAATGAACCGAAAAGCGCCCTTGTTCTGTTAAAGGAAATGAAAAATTTTTTACTTGTGTAGGTCCCATTTTTACTAATACTTCAATTGTTGAATTATCAAGTGATTTAGGCCATGAAGCTGGATCTTCTAAACTCCCACTTTCAATGTCCTTTGGTTCTTCTGGAGTACAAGAAGTCGATGGAATCTGTGGCTGTATGGGGACGACTTGCTGACTGTCAGGCGTTGAAACAAAAACTATCTCCAGCCGTGCTTCCACTTTCTTCCTCTGTTCCAGGAGTTTTCAAAAATTGTTCTATAGAGCCCCGCAACTTCTCTTTTTCAGTTTCTTTAGACAATTGTCTTTTACTGTAAGCGGCTCCAGAGAGTCTTTTAGTTCGTCGTCGTTCCGAGCTTGACATCTGAATAAATTTAAAAAAGTTTTGTTTTAATTTACTTCTAGATTACAGTCTTAATAGACTATCAAAGCAGCTATTACGTGAAAATCATACAAATTAAAAAAACCTATATCAATAGCTTACCTTTAATAACCAGGCTCTACAACACACGTTTTATTATGATGAAGTATGAACTGAGTAATATAGATCTTTAATCAGTACCACAATATTTTATTTCCATATAAGGGCACAAAAATAACAATGGGTCTCAGTATTTTACACCTACGTATTGCTTCCACCACTCACAAATGAACGCATTTTTTCGTCGGGTGATATTTATACCCTCGGTAAAATACGTCACCGGGGGATTTACTTGAATTAGTACGAACCAATTCGGGACTTCACAAGAAAGATTTGATATGATTTTACAGATTCCTATCTTAGTTTTTTGTCGTATTTTGGTCATTGGTTGATAGAGGGTGCTAATTATTTGAAAGGGAAAAATGAAAACACAAATTATTGGTAATAGTTTCAAATTTATTATTGATTTTGTGTTAAAATATCTGTAATAAACGCAAAAAAATTGGGATTTCGACTAACAATAAAGTGGTGTTAGTTTTTTGTTCGTGGTTTGCATTTTTCAGAGATGTTTTATTCTCAAATTACTTATTATTTTTTATTTAAATTTTTATAAAATCGGTTTCGAGCGGCCGCCCCTTGAAATCAGCCGCCTGCGTGATGGACACGCAACACCCCACCGGTAGGAACGGCCCTGCTTCTGATTGTCTCTCTTCTACCTGAATGCTCTATCTCAGCTTCTAACTGGATAAATTGTAATCAGAAAACACCTGCCTGGGTTGTTCCCGGCTAAATCAAAGCTCGTTGTAGCTCTTTGAAACTTCTATTATGTGGATAGACAGTTCAACAGCATACCACAACACTGGCTTTCACTGGTTTTACTGGCTTCGTAGTAATATACCAAGTTAAATGGAATCAAACAATCTTGAATTTTATATTTGTATAATATTTGTGACTTAAAGTCAAATTTTATCGTAGAGCATACTATAGAGTAATTTAATTACACAAAAGTAATTGAGTAATTAAATGTAGTAATTAATTACCTTCAAAACGTAATTGTCAAGTAATTTTTAACAAAAATGGCAATTTCCAATTACAATTACCGCATTTTGAAAAGTAATTCAATTCCAAGGCAAATAAACAAAAAGGAATATAATTAGTAATTTAATTACAAAGTAATTAATTACTGCCCAGCTGTAATTATAATTTACATACTGTGGCTGCCTTTGTTGCATCTGAAATTTTAAATGTGTTTGTGGCTGGCTGCGAGTGAGATTCTTGATATATTGTTATTGGAACGTTTATCAGTATTTACACTACCATAACGTTGACCTTAAGGCCTTCAGTCGTTTGAGATAACAGTCCAGTGTCGTGCCGTTATGGACGTACCATTGCTGGTTTTTGTTTCTGTCGAAATAGTCTGGATATGCTGTATTCCAAAGACAGGGATTCGGCTCGACTAAGTTAATACATTTTTTATTGTTAAATATTGTATGACACATGATCGCACGAACGCATTTATATAGAAATTGAAGAAAATCTGCTGCGCCTATGATATGATTTCGTGTGTTCCGGCTTGCAAAAGTATGCGTTTCTGAAAGGCTCCATATGGTCTAAAATGGCAAATCGGTATCCGAAATACAGAATTTGTCGTCGGCGGCCGAATGGGACGGATACGTTAATTCAGTATCGCAATACTAGACGCGTCGCCCGATGCAGTATGAAAAGCTCCATTTGTACACGTGTATTTTCTGTATCTGAGATACCGGTATTTCGCATACGGTATCCACGTCTGAAAGGGGCTTAATTGGGGGGCTAGAATTTATTCACGGACTTCTTTCCTCTCCAACAGTCAAACGCAAATTGTGGAAATTGTATAACATGGTAAATATTTTCTTGTCTTCCTTGTTTATTGCCGCTGTCACATGGATGTATTCTTTTAGAGGCGGTTCTATTATAAAATTAGTTGTAGTGGATTGCAATATAATTGATTGGAAACATTCTAATAGGGAATTGTCGCAATGACCATCGGTTTTGATTTTTAATTTATGTATGTTTTGTGCTAAATGGTTTGATTTCAAGTTGAGATGTCGACTTTTGAAAACATTTTGATTAATGACTGCCTTGCATCGTATTTTATTTTTTACACAAAAGCTAGTGGCTTTGTGTATAAATTAAAAGAGCTGAACTTATAAATAAATCGGGCTTTCCAGTACGTATTTTTGAATAATCCAATTATAATGTGTTAAAAAGTTCTAATATTTGCAGGAATTGCTCTTCCTCAAATTTTTAGAAAAATTATAAAACCTAATTCTAGCCCTTCCTCTTTAAGAGGGTGAGAATGTAAGTAAAATTTGGAGCCTCAGGGGCAAGGTACAAACTTTACATAACATGGCGCAAAGAATATAACTAGGAATTTGTAGAAAAGATACATACATATACAAAGGGTCGTTTTACCAAAGTAAATGAAATTAAATAAAGTGAGAAAAACCTTATCATATAAACTTGCTAAAAAAAGTTCATAATTAACAAACTATCGGGTTAAATTCAAAAATGATACTTACAAGGGAAGAAATATTGAATAGTTAATATTAATACTTAAATTTTGAACTTAATTTGCCCATTAAAGGGAGATGATCATTTATACATTAAATAAAGTGGCAAAAGGCCAACTTATTACAGACTCCACTGAAGAAGAAGTAACAACTAAACCTTAACCTAAAGCGGAACTAAATTAAAGAACGTCGCCAAATATAATAAATATTATACACCTAGTGAATTAACCATATGTTTATTCACGAAAAGATGTTGAGCTCACGAGCACGTAGTTCGAGTGAGATCATATCTTTGACTTATAAATGTTTAATTCACGTGGCATAAATATGTTTTTATTCAATTTTGACGAAATTTTGAATGAAAAATTTAAAAATATTCAAATTAAGATATAAATTTGCCCATTCATCGTCGATTTGATCAAAATTTTAGTAATTATATATTACACACTACAAAGAGAAAGAATAATTGAATGTAAATATTTGTAGAAATAATAAAAATATGTTGTTCTTTATTGAAACTTTTTTAATTCTCGAGTGAATTAAAACACTTTTATTTCACTTGTGAATCATAGACTGTTTATGAAGGTTGTTATGGAGTTAATGAGGTCTTTAAACTGTCCAAATTGAATAAATACAATAAATTAAAATAAGATCTGAAGGCCATACAGACAAATGAAACTGGTTGCCTAACTTATACCAACTAGTGAAAATAAATACAAATGTAACAACCTTAGTAAACTAATTCAAAAGTTAAAAATACAATTATAAATAGAAAAACAAAGCATAGTGAACACATTCTGGAAGAGGGTTAATTTATAATTAAATAAAGTAAGTGGAAGTTGTTGTCCAAGTTATTTAATTCATTGAGACAATTATCAGAGCCCGATTTAGATCTCTTGCAAATTTGGGAAATTTCAAACAAATATAATTTAGGGCCCTTATGCTGTAAGTGTAGTAAAGAAACATTTATATGGGGGTTGAACTCATGGTGGTAAAGAATTATGTGGTTAGTGAAAGCTGACATAGGAATAGGGTTATCATCAAATTCATTTTTGGCCATAGGTGTTCATGGATTCTGGTTTTAAAGCTTCTGCCAGTTTGACGACATAAAATTTGGAGCAAGAATTACAGGAAAGGAGATAAACTCCAGATTTATCAAATATATCAATAGGGTCTTTATTAAAAACAAGAATATTATGTAAACTATGAGAATTGGAAAATGAAGTATTAACGTTGAACCTTTTGAAAATCTTTTGAATTGAATAAAAAAGAATGCCTGCAAAGGGGATTGAATAAAACTTGGTTGAAGGAATAGGGGGAGTACTGGGATGAGAAGTGTTTGCTAATGTGGTAGAAAGTTTCGTTTTTAATTTATTAAATAAAGAATCGACGAAGTGAGCTAATTGTTGTATAATATTGAGTTCAGCAGTGAAATTATATTTAGTTAAGAGATAAGTTAAAAGTCTATTTAAATTGTACCTGAAAGAAGCTAATTTATGCGAAAAAGGATGGAAAGATTGAAAAGGGATGATATTATCAGTTGTAGTAGGTTTTCTATAAATATTGATGTCTAAACTATTGGATTCTAATTCCACAGTAAATTTGATATTATTGTGAAGAGAATTAATAATATTTAAGCAAATCACCACTTCGTCTGTGGAACCATTGAAAATAACCAATATGTAGACGACATTTGTTTGAAATTTACGAAATTTGCAAGAGATCTGAATCGGACTCTGATAATTGTCTCAATGAAATAAATTACCTAGACAACAACTTCCACTTACTTCATTTAATTGTAAATTAGCCCTCTTCCAGAATGTGTTCACTATGCTTTGTTTTTCTTTTTATAATTGTATTTTTAACTTTTGAATTAGTTTACTAAGGTTGTCGCATTTGTATTTATTTTTACTGGTTGGTGTAGGTTAGGCAAGTTTCATTTGTCTGTATCGTCTTCAGCTCTTATTTTAATTTATTGGATTTATATTTGGCGCCGTTCTTTAATTTAGTTCGTTAAGTCGTCACTTCCTCTTCACTGGAGTAACTTGGCTTTTTGTCACTTTATTAAATGTATAAACGATAATCTCCCTTTAATGGGAAAATTAAGTTCAAAATTTAATTATTAACATGAACTATTCAATATTTCTTTCTGTGTAAGTATATATTTTCGAATTTAACCTTATAGTTTCTTAATTATTAACCTTTGCGCCATGATATGTAACTTTTACCTTGCCCTTTAGGCTTCAAATTTTACTTGCACTTTTTAATTATTATATACCCTTAAGTAAGTAGATTGCTCTATTATTAAGATTTAGTCCTAACATTATTGTTTTTAGCCCTAGAATATAACGTCTGATGATGACATACTGTCGAAACTAGTCACATTATAACTTTTATCTAATTTATACATCAAAGACTTCAAGTTCTTCATTTGCATTTAACTTTCACTAGTTGCATTGATTATCTTATTATTGTAGAAATTTGGTTGTGATTTTAGATTGGTATAACAATATTGGGCCGGCAGTACGGCTGAGTGGTGTTGCACATCTCACGGCACTTGTAAAAGTTAAGCGCCAGTCTGGTTGGTCAGTACTTGGTTGGGTGACCATCTGGAGAGCGGGCGTATTGTTCTAGCCAGACAGGCTTCACTAACTCAAGTACCTCCGTCGAATTTATAAAATGCACACACCATCAGCGGCTTGGTGCGCCCGGCACCCCGACACTGTGTAAACTGTATAAGGAGTAACAGATTATACAGTGTGGTCCATTAAGTGTGCAACAAATGGGATATTTTTTTATTAGTGTTACAACCGAAATTTAAATATCGCCAAAAGTTAGTGTACGTTCGATAACCATATCAAATGCCCTTACAATGGTTTCAAGTCAAACAGCATACAGGGCCGGACAAAAAATATGAAATTGGTAAAAGAATAAAGTCCCCTTATTTGAAAAAATATAGCAAAATTGTATTAAAAAAAGTTGTTTAAAATCAAAAGTTATGCTCAAATGCAAAGTCACGGCCTCCTATTCGAATTTTTATTCTTTTTTGGAAAATTTTGTATGTACATGAAACATTTTTATAAGAATTTGAAATAAAATTGTAGGCTTTAATTAAGAGTTTTTGCATAAGTGAATTATTATTAGTAAAGCATTTGCCTTGTTAAAAACATATTTGCGAAATTCTAAAGTTCTATTAAATATCGTTGCAACAAACATGAAGTTGAAGGTTACCTAAAAAAATATAAATCCAAGTAAATTTTACAAATATGCTGCAAGTTGCTAAAAGTTATTTAAAAGTAATGTGGTTGTGGCTACTTTAAATACACATGAAATCAGAATAATAAAAATATGTATCATACGGGGGCAATACAAAATTTTCCAAAAAAGAATAAAAATTCGAATAGGAGGCTCTGACTTTGTATTTGAGCATATCTTTTGATTCTAAACAACTTCTATCAATAACATTTTGCTATATTTTTTGAAATAAGGTAACTTTATTCTTGAACGAATTTCATAATTTTTGTCCTGCCCTGTATGCTGTTTGACTTGGAGCCATTATAAATGCATTTGATATGGTTATCGGACATGCACTAACTTGTGGCGGTATTTAATTTTCGGTTATACAACTAATAAAAAAATGTCCAATTTCTTGCACACTTAATGGACCACACTGTATATAGAGCGTGTCCGGAAATTGGAAGCACATCTTTTAAGGGGTGATTCTACGTCTAAAATAAACCCTAGTTTTCTATATAAACGTATGTCCAGAAATGCTTCCTTACTGATATACAGGGTGTTAAATTTCTAATAAAAAAACGTTTTTTAATCATATCTTTTACACCACCCGAGATATTTTTATGAAAGTTGGTACACGCCTTTCGAGCATCAAAAGGCATTTTTTCATAATTAAAGGTGTTTTTTTAATTTGCACCAGTGGCGTCCGTACGGGGTGTGGACTAAATATTTTTGAAAAAATAAATGGTACGCCACCGTTTTTGTACAAATAAAAATTATGGTTAATATCGCCATTTAATTTAGAGCAAATTCGATTCCTTAACCTTTCTTCTTGCGACGCACCGTTTTGGCTTAAAAAAATTAAAATAATTTTTATACCAGAAATAACCATCGCTTCAAAAAAATTAAAAATCTAGGGAGGCTTGTGTCAATGAACCATAATTATTCAAATATTGAATTAAGTGATATTTATTATTTTTACGGTGTGGCCCGAGGAAATGCACTAACAGCACGACGTATGTACCAAGAGGCATATCCGCAAAGAATAATACCACAACCCAGGATGTTCACGGGAATTCATAGGAGGTTAGGAGAATTTGGGGCATTTAAGATAAGTCGACATAATGCTGGCCGACCAAGAAGAACACGTACTCCGTCAGTAGAAATGCGCAATTTAAATAAAATTGAAAATAATCCGAGAAACAGTGTAAGGAAAGTCGGTGTAAAAGAAAACATTTCGAAAAGTTCTGTCCATGAAGTCTTGTGTGAACAGCAGCTTTACCCATATCATTATCAAAAAGTTCAAGCGTTATTACCAGAAGACTGCGAAGGTCGTATGCATATGTGTGCCCATATTCGAATTCTGCATAACATCGATAGAAACTTTTTATCTAATATTTTGTTTACGGATGAAGCTGGATTTGGTCATGAAGGTCCAATTAATTTACACAACCTCCACTATTGGAATGATGATAACCCCCATGCAATAATCGAACGCGGATTTCAATATAGATTTTCCTTGAACGTATGGGCGGGTATAGTAGGAAACCATTTAATTGGACCCCATTTTTTCCCCAATCGGCTTTCTGGCGAAGTTTATTTAGATGTTTTTAAGAAACCATTTACTCCTGCTCTTAGATGTTCCGCTGCAGGTACGAAATTCAATTTGGTTGCTGCAAGATGGCGCACCACCACATTTTTCAATTCAAGTTAGGGAATATCTTGATGAACATTTTCGTAAGTGATGGATAGGGCATAGAGGATTTGTGGAATGGTCTGCCAGGTCACCGGACTTGAATCCGATGGATTTCTTTTTTTTGGGGATACCTGAAAGCACTTTTATACAAGACACCAGTAAATACCCTTGAAGAACTTAGGCAGAGAATTATTGACAGCTGTGAAACTATCAGACAAAAACAAGGGATATTCTTTAGAGTTCGTCAGTCCTTTTTAAGAAGACTTAAATTATGCATGGAAATGCAAGGCCAACACTTCGAGCATCTATTGTAGTTACATATGAATTTTATTAATTATCTTTATCTAGTAAATACTACTATTTTCGTTAAATTCATTTTTGCTTCAATAATTGTCTATGTATTCTAAGTAATAAAAAGTATGCCTTCCTAATTAGTTTTGAATTGAAATAAATAGAAGCAAAAAAATAGTAAGTAAATTTAAATTTGGATTGAAGAATTTTTTTACTGACAATTTTAAATTAATCAGTTGAAAATGTATGCCTTTTGATGCTCGAAAGGCGTGTACCAACTTTCATCAAATATCTCGAGTGATGTAAAAGATATGATTAAAAAACAATTTTTTTCTTAGAACTTTAACACCCTGTATATCTCGGTAAGGAAGCATTCCTGGACATACGTTTATATAGGAAACAGAGCTTTATTTTAGACGTAGAATCACGCCTTAAAATATGTGCTCCCAATCTCCGGACACCCTGTGTATGTATATAACGATATTGGTATTTTCAAATTAGCCTTTCAACAAATAATTCGCCTTTGCAGATAATTTGAGAGAATGTCGGATTGCTGAATTAAGCTTTTGAATTTTAAAACGTTTAAGTATGTGGCTAAAAAATAACGAAATGCCCAATTTGAATATTGAAATATTTCTTTGGGATTCCATTAGTTCCAATCGAACTTGAGAGTGATAATGATAAATGGTAGTGTGAGTATTTATGACATAATTTTGGCAAGGGTTGCTGTTCACTTATTTGCAATTCATCTTACAAAATTATACAGGGTGATTCATAAGTAAGATCATTGAATTAAATTAGTGTCCCTGTATAATACTTTAGTAAGATTAATTAGAATAAATAGCTATTTGGATCACTTTTCCACGACGTAGCAAGATTTAATGAAATATAGAGAAAATTTATTAATTTGTCAAGAAGGGTCTGTCTAATCCGTAAATTGTAGAACGTTTCTTTAAACTTTAGTGAGTTTCAACAATATGACTGGTTGTATCACAAAGAGATGCAGGAATAGATCCGAGGAGAGATTTATACTTAAATCCGTTTCTAAGAATGCATATACGCGGCTGTTTGGGGCGGAAACTTAGAGTTAATCTGAATGGGAACTAGCAGATATGCGAAAAACATTATTCTAGATTGCATTGAAAAAAATTGGTGCTAAACTATCTTCCTGTGCTGTACCCACAATTCTTGCAAAACCAGAAGCGTAATGATGAACGCACAGAAAATGAAGAATATGCTTTACCATCACCTACGGCTGAATACACTAACATAGAAGTCAAACACAAGAATTTAAAGAAGCGATATTTCGTTCTTAAAGCTAATAAAAAATTAAGTAATCGACATCTTCAAAAAAAAATAAATAAAAAACCAAGAAATATTTGCAAATATTACAGATTACGATTTTATTTTTAGAGTATATCCCCGCACTACAAAATGAAAAATGTTAAAACATGAACGTTTCGGAAGACAGATCCACTTTCGTTATCAACATCCACTAATTAAATAAAAAATCAACAAGAACTTAGCAATAAAATAAGCTAAGTGCCATGTCCTATTCCCAGTAAATAGAGCTGATGCTATCCAAGTCGCAGGATGTAATTAGTCGACAATAAACTAAGTTCAATATCCAATTCCATAAATTATTTCAATTGTCTGTAGTACTTATTTTAAAATTATGTTCCTCCTACCATACACGTCTTCTCCATATCTTATCTATATTCTTCAAGTATTTAAATTGTCGTTTATTAGTTTCTCTTTAATTTAATCTTAAGTAGACGAGTAGACCCTTTTACACCAAAATAGATCAAAGTCACCTCAGAAAAAGAGTTTATTTTCAAAATGTCAGTTTTACAAAATTATTACAAGTTTTATTTAAAAAAAAATCTATTGTGTACATAAAACTTAATATCTCCTTAGTGGTCGATTTTGCATACTTTTTACAGTTCAACACTTTATATTTTATTATCACATATAGTAACACCCGTTATATTGAATAACATTTCTCAAGTAAATATTTGCTATTATTCTTCCACTATATTTCAGTTAATTTTTAAATCATTTAAGAACCTTTTGTTTCTTATTTTTCATTGTTCAACTGAATTCAAATTATTCCGTTATTTTACAAAATATATGTTAATAATTCTGATATCCTTTTATTATACCCAAATTCATCTTTGTAAATCTAATAGTGAAATATTTTAATCAATTTCTTTAATATAATAGCAAATCCATGTCTTGCATTAATAATTTAACTTGATTTTCTTATATGCAATCCATAACAATATTTTATGTTTTTTGGAATGTACGGCTCAAATTACATACGACGGTTTTGCCAAATTTTCATTTTTCTAAAAAAAATATATTTTTCAAATTTTATTTTATATAAAACAGTGACTGAACAATATCTGTTCTGATTGGCTTTAGTAACTCATAGTAACAGCTATTGACCCTGGTCTCATTGTCACCCCGTATACCGAAATACAAAAATACAGTCAAAAAGGTCCTTTATATAGTAGAATTAAAATATTTCAAAACCTCTCCCTCGACATTATTGATGCAGGCATGTTAAAGTTATTTAACACTAAGTTGAAAAATGGTTCATTTATAACACATTCTACAATTACAAGAATCCTCCAGAGACTACGTTTTTTTATTTGGAAAAATTGATGTAGCTAGCTGCTTCACTTTTAGAGAGTACTGTATTTAAAAGTAGCTTTCCCGCACTTGATTAATGCATTTATTTGTATTCGAGCGTCCTAGTGTCCCGTGACCTAATGTCTCTACCCGTGCACTGCTACAAAAACCTATTTTGAATGTCTAACTCTACCTGATTATAAAAGTATAGCGTTAAGGCGTTGGTCGTCATGGTAAGTGGAATGATAGACACAAATGGTTGGCTATTATTACTCAGGAGAAAGTACAACTGGCGAATTATAGCAAACGAAGTGACAAAAATTATAAAAGAAGTAACAATCACATGTTTCAACATCCTGACAATCATTCCAGACATGGCTGCCACAAATCAAGTCTGTGGAAAAAAATTGGTATAAAGTAGAAAGGCATTGTAAAAGAAAAAATTCTATTGTAAATTCAATGAATAACTAAAATATTTATTTCGTGGGAAAATAATTCCTTTTCTCACTAATTTGAGTTAGAAAATGAAGTTCATTACCACACTAAAAGTATTGGAGTGAGAAAAGTAATTAGATACCTTTCGCACTAGGAGAAAAAGTAATTACTCTTGCCACTAGGGGAAAAGGAACTATTGTAAGAAAATTTTCTTAAATCGTTTATTATCTTTCTTATAATTTCCTCGGCTTCGCCTCCTTCTGCTATGCAGACGCATAAAGAAATGACGTATCTTTTCCACTTGTAAATTAATAGCTATTTTGGCGGACTCGTCCACTTATTCAAATATATAAAACAATGCTTAGTTCAAAATAAAATTCTTCAAATATCAAAGTTCTTCCCAGAAGATTTAGCGACTTCATCTGAACATATAGATTTTTTTAATGATGAAAGTAATTTAGATTTAAAATTTGCACCATAATTAAACATTGACGTTTTGAATTCTTGACATTTCGATAAGATGGTGAGCAATTCATACAATGTCGTAAATTTGAATGTAAGCTGTGCGATAAAGTAGGGCTGGAACTGTAATTTGTTGAAAACAAAAGACACATTTTGGTCTTTCCTCTTAAAGAAGTAGCTGCAAAATTTATTATAATAATTAAAGTTGGTTTAAATTGTCTTTTTTTGTTTAAAAAACAAAAATATGTATGTTGTATCCTTCTCAAATTACATGGTTGTGATCTATGTTTTAATAGATTATTAAATAACCAGGCCTAAAAGTTAAAATAAAGTTCTCACCTCCGAGAGTCACTTACCTGAACTCTGTTTTTACTCAGTCGAGTGGGTCTCGGAGCTGAGAACTTATTTCCAGTTGTTTACCTAGCTATTTAATATTCTAGTAAAGAATATATCACAACCATCTAATTTGAGGAGGACTTAGCACACATTTATGTTTAATAAAAATGTGTTTTCTTAATTAAATAAAAAAATTATAACCTCTGAAGTTGATAACATGTAATTTTTAAAGTTTTCTGAAAATCCGCAAAAGAGACGAAAAGTCAAAAAAATATTTGACAATTTAAACCAATTTTCATTATTATAATAAACTTGGCTGCGACTTCTTCACGACGAAAATCCAAAGTGTTTTTTCTTCTCTCCAATAAAATATGATTGAGAAGGAAAATGGAGATAAAAGTGTTCATTAACCACAGCTTGGTTTATTACAACATTTTGCAAATGGTTTGAATTAGTAACGTCTAGATCACCTATTTTATCAACAAATAAATATAATGTGGCAGTTTATGAAAAAAATCTAATATTTCTTCGTGAGATAATAGACCCAGTTGCAGATTTAAAAGTAATCCCAATGACTATGAAAAATCAATATGAAAACCCCTCCAAACTGGGGTAACTTTAACGACAACATCTATAATAGCTTTGCATGTTAAATAAAAAAGGGTACGCGTTTTTACTGACATCAAGATTATCCTAAGATAAAAGTTTATTTTCACAAATCAGAATGTAACATCCGGTATCCACTGTACTATTCGCAATATTTAACAATACCAAATAGAGCATGTTATCATAAAAACGAACTGACGACACATTGTTGGTTTTTAAAATTATGTAAAAGAAAATAAACTTTCAAATTCTTCAAATAACAAGAAAGAGAAGTCAGTTGTTCCATGTAATTGGAATGTCCATAGAAAAGAAATATCTATAAGAAAACAAAATGCTCTATACAATTTGTACTTGATACATAGTGAATACGATGATGAAGCAAAAAATATTGGCAAAAAGTGTGTTTCATCTTTAGGTTCAAAAAAATAACCATTCAGCCGTGCACTAAATGTAAATGAAACAATATAAGGTTGGAAATCTTTTGTATGTTAAACGGAATGTGTTCCACATTGTCGTCTTGATAGAAAACATTATCAGACTTTAAAGTCCTACTTACGAAGCGGTAATACTAACTTCATACTAATAATGCAAACTGAAGTTATTCCGATCAAAATTTCCAATAAATTAATTTATTCTATCTTGCATCCTTAGCCCCCTTCGAACTTGCAAATAAATTCTCAGATGTTGATGACAAACGTTTGATGTGAGACGGCGTGGAAGGAAAGTAACGGGGTCCTTTCAAATTTCAGTATTTACCCATCCCATATAATGAAAGAATAAATTTTTCTCACTGTCACACAATTCTTCTCGAGAAATTATGATATTTTTTATCACGTTAAAAATGTCCCCTTATTTTGACGGTTGTCGAAATAGTATATTATGATGCTAGTATATAAGTACGCCGTTAAAGCACGTGCGACGAGTTTAAGAGCACGACGCAAAGCGGAGTGCTTTTAACGTCGCTAGTGCTTTAATGGCACTTATACACTTGTATTATACCTACGCTATTTTTCTACGATCCTAACAGAAATATAAAAACTTAGTTCGGTGACACTTTTTCCGTCACTTTGTATTAGACATTTTAGGTTATGTTGACATTCAAATATATGGCAGAGCGTGTTTTAATATAGTATTAAAACACGCCACCAATGGCAACGTGCAAAAAAGACGTAATTCGGGCGCTAATATTAAGAGTGTTACAAAAGTCGCCTTTGACACTAGAAACTGCGCAAAAAGTTGTCATTTTGACAGGATCGTAGAAAAATCGTATTATATTCGTCAATAATTATGTATATAAAACGTCAGAACATGTTTCCATGTGATTGCTTAACCTTAGTGTTAACTTTTATTTTTTGAACAAGCAGTATGTGTTTTTGAACATGTTTTTCGCCTGCCAGGAAATACGATTATATTGTGGGATACCCTGTATATTGCAGTAGTTCTTTTGCATTAAATTGGTTTATCAATTTGGCCTAAAAATAATGGTGATTTATGTGTTATCCAACAGGGAACTGGACACAAACCTCAACCCAGAATCTGATCATAACGCCCAACAACGATATTGGTCACAACGCCCAACCTAATAATATTAAACATTTAAGGTGAGGTAATAGGTAGACAAATTGTCAAGTTGCCGTAAGTAGTATTAATATTATTTATTACGCATAATAAATGTACTTAATGTTAGAATTTGGTTTTATGTTTTTATTCAAATTTCTATTATTTTATGTGTGTTCTTATATTGATATTTTAACCTATTAACATGTATTTATTTAAAGTAGGGACAAGAAATCAGACGACAAACGTCATCAAGAGTAATGACGTCATAAACATAGTATGTGTATAAAGTACCCCAAGAACGATTATAATTTCCTGATAGTATAGGCAACCAACGACACAGTTGTGCTATAAAGTATTGCAAGTTTGATAAAATCGTAGAAGATGATTGTGCGTAAGAAGTGTAATGTAAAACTAATTTTGTTCTTTTTTTAATATTTATTTGTACAGCAAGTCCACAATAACAATACTACACTGTGATAAACATGCTATGAATTAATATTACAAATATAATTTTTATTTATTTTTCGTTTGAGAAGCGTACAAAACTTATCAATATAACATGCAATGTATAGAACGTATGATCATAATCTACATAACTAACTACAAACTACATAATTTCTACAATATGTATAAACTACATACTACATTATGACTATATACTATATTATGACTACACCATGCACTCTATCACAATACAATTTAAGCCTAGAAACTACAACATCAAAAAACTGTAATATTTATTTATTTATTTAATGGGTACACATGGTCAACCAACAGGCAAGCCCAATTACAGGTTGACACGAATAAAAACAAATACAAATAAACAAGTTGTGATGCAAACATACCCATTTCTCCAAATTACAATAAATTTATTACAATTAGAAAATAATCAAGATCATGATCATATAAATCGCAACTATAACTTATTCATACTACTAGAATAGTTCGGTTTTATGAATTAATATTCAGTTTTATAAAAGTTTTACAAAAATCATGAAAGATTGTACAATTTTACAAAGACTATAGATGTTTAGTATGGGAATGTATTTATTTAAACGAAAATCTGATTTTAATTGTATTAAATCCATGAACTTAAGAAATCTGTTGTGTTTAAAAAAAATTTCATCACAACTAAAATTCCTATCTGTCAAAAATTATTACAGATTGCAATAAGTAATGGAGTTAGAACAGGATATTTTTATAATCGAGTCGTAATTCCATGGCTATCGGGATCTCAGATATTTATGGCCACCCGGTATTTTAACACATATGTAAGAAAATATAGTTTCAGATTTTTTCAATATTGTGATACTTACTGGTATCATACATTTCATAAATTACATTCCGTATCGCAGTTGAGTGACAATCATCCACATCTTTCACAGGTTTGCGGCGAGGTCTCTCTTTCTTTGGGGTGCGAAGCACTTCGTTGCTTTTAACAGCTTGTGAAACTGATGATACAGCAGATCTGCTCAGTTGTAATGCATTTGCAACCCTCTGAAATTACAAATTACATGTTATGCTTAAAATTTCTACTAAATCTTTTATTCACATACCTCTCTAACTGCGTAAGTGCAAGTAATGGCCCTCCATTATCTCGTTCACGTTCGAAATAACTTATCAACTTGGCAACAAGTTGCTTGGATTGGCTACTCAATGGTATAGGCAT